>VUQI01001700.1:20001-35353 GCA_015106735.1 Paratilapia polleni | reverse complement strand
GGTGGTTTGTTTTTTGTTTTTTTTTTTTTTTTTTTTGCTGGAGAAGTGTTTAGCACAACAGTGCTATGTACAACAGGGTCCCACTCTTCAGTGTAATGGTACCAAAAGGAGGTCATAAATAATGGATTCAAGATCACTTACACCTCATGAAGCAGGCTATGGCATTCAAAGGGATCATGTTTTGCTGCTCAAATTATGGATTTAGCTCTTTTGGCTGCAATTGTAAAGGAAAACAAGACCTCTCCAAGAGGGCTTTGAAGCAGTTTAATATGGTGCAAAACATGACGGCAAAACAACAGCAGTTTGGAAACTGCCACTAAATGATAACAGCGACCGAGTGGGAAAAGCAGGGTATTTAGCTTTCTGGGGGGATTTTACCCACAGCTTTTCTGAATTAACTACACCTTTAACTACACCTATCTTCAACTTTAGTTAACTTGGGGGAAAAAAACTGATACACCCTGAGATTTTTAAATGAAATCTTAAGTAAATATTTGTAAATGCAAATGGATACTGCACTTTCCAACCATTTTTTTATTTCGCATTTCCACTTCACTTAACTTGTAACAATTATCTGAATCTCTTAACAGCTGGACATAATTATATTTTTAATGCATTTGAAATGTAACTGTCCACTATCACACCACATTTAATTGAAAATATATTAGTATTTATTCAGCTTTTCTTTGACTGTCACATTGAGCTGTTTGCATACTAGGATTGGGATCGGAGAGCTCTTCTTGTAATAATCTGCCCACATACATGTAGCAGCTCACTGTTATTTTCTTTGGATGATAGCAAATAATGTGATAACCTCTTGTTGTAACTTTTTGTCCTTGTGTCAGTGCTGCAGCTGACTTTATGCTGCCCCTCGGTGGCAAGACGGTGAAACAGCCTACAAATGACAAACTCTCGTGAACAAATTCTGCAAAGTCTCACATCCACATGCTGTGCCAAAGTTTGATATTTCACCAAAAAATATGAGGATAAGAATCCCAATAATTTCCAATGTGCCAATGCAGCTGGAGATAAATAGAGAGGAGAGAGGAGATGATCAGATCTCACTCCATATCTTAATGGGATCCTCTCACAAGCCATTCCGATTAATGACCAATCCCACAATTATGTAAATCAGAGTCGGTCACTAACAGTGAGAACTTGAAGTTGCTCACATAAACACCAACAGTGTCACATTGCAGAGAGCGCTAATTGGCCACTACTTTTCATGTAATTGCAGCGACTGGGGTCATCTCCTCAGCTAACCTCTCCTTTAAGTATTGTTTTTCAGCACACAAACAGTTAATGGAGCAATTAAGATGGCTCTCATAAGCACCACTTATGGGGACCATTTGGCAAGAAAGAGCTGGAGAGAGGCGGACTGGGATGTTGTAACCCTGCATACGGTACACGAGTCTTAGGCGAAAGGGAGTGGTGAGTCAAGGTGCAAACAGTGTAAGAACACTCCCATCCTGGTGTGGTGGTCACCACTGAACCAAACATTGTGTATTAGCAAATTTCTGTTTTGTTTTTTTTTTGTTTTTTAAAGAACAATTAAATTAAGTAAAAAATATCACATTTTACTGTTGGTGCTGACATATAACAGTCAGCCACAACATTAAAACTACCTGACTACTATTATGGAGGTCCCACTTATTGCATCAAACAGCTGTGACCCACTGGGGTACGGACACCTCAGGTGGTGTCCTGTGGTTTTTGGCACCAGGGTGATGGCAGCTGATACCTTGGACCCCCGTATGCTGCAGCCTCTGTGGATTGGGCTTGTTCCCTCACATCCTGTGGATGCACGATCGGATGGCAGGGGGTCAGCACCTTGGGATTTTTGTCACATTCCTGTCCCTCAGCAAGGCAGGTGTCGTCAGGGAGTGCCAAGATGCCAGAACCCAAGTTTTCCCAGCATAACACTGCATTGTAACATGATCAACATTATTCATTTCACAAGTCAGTGGTTTTAATATTGTGACTAATTGGTGTATACAGTATAAAACACAGCAATCACTGCAGGTAATAAGAAAAAACACATCACACATACAGTCATTCACTTTACATGTAATCATGCAAGGATAACTTCCCCCAGTTCATTACAATACAAAACCCGTATTATTTTTTATTACCCATTTGTATTTTTGACAGCATTTTGCTGTGTTTGTATTGGTGCAGATACAATAAAAAGTTACAGTCACAGTCATCAGAAATGGTGTCTCTTTAACTAGCATCCAAAGTGTAAAAAATTGTAACAAAATCTTTTTTTTTGCAGAACTTTTCCTCAAGTCTCCTGTTAGCAAATTATAAAACTCTTATAACTCTTTTCAGCATTTAACATTGTACCCTTTTTTTCTTTCAGTAAAAAGTTTGCCACTGTTGTAACCCACTGGACGCTGATCTAAACCTACAGGCTGCAGACACAAAAATCTCCCATTCATCTCATCACACTGTAACAGATATCAGGTGGCCAAAAACTGCAGCCACATTTAAACTAATACTGCTGTTAACGTCTCAAAGGGAGATAATATGAATGCCACCTATTTCTAATCCCTGGAGAATGAAGAGGTGGGGAAAAGTTTTCATCTCTTCATCTAACCCTTCTACCACAGACTTTGCCCACCCTCTATGACTAAGTTATGCCCTGTCATGTAGTCAGAGGCATCAGATGCCAAGTAGACCACTGCAGCTTGCAGGTCTGTCACTTGAGCCAGTCTACCAGCAGGGATATCTGACAGCCAGCGCTGCACCAGAGGCCTCAGACTCTCCGAGTGGATGAGAGGGGTGTCAACAATCCCCCTGAAAAGAGAGGCAGACAGAGTGAGAGAGAGGGAAAGAGGAGAGGAGGGTAAAAAACACACACACACACACACACACACACACACACACAATGAAATCAGAAGACATCACAGTTCAGAGCCAGGAGTGACAGCGTTGTTTCAGAGCCACCACTTTGGTGACAAAAATAAACCCAATTATCCATTGTAGAAAGGGCATGGCATGGCATCTCTGATGATATTTACTGTGGGACGGGTGGCACTTTAATGACTGGCACATCTCAGGAAGAGCCCATGGGTACGAGGGGACGTGTGGCATAATTTGCACATAGCCTTTGGTTAACTACTTATTATATTCAGCTCCCTCGTATTCCTGACTGAAATGTGCTACTTTGATGCTGAGACAGTATTTAGTAGGAGTTTATGAGAAAACTGCTGCTTTTAGTTTGGTGGTTGCACAGTTGCGTCTAATAGCTCCGTGTCACAACAAATGCCATTCTCTCCACTTCCTACAGTCAAATATCACAGAGCTTACATTTGAATAAATATGTCAACATGCCCGCCTGTGCCTAATCCGAGACGACTTCTGACTTTCTACACAATTGCTGTGACAGTGACTAAAAGCCATGAGGCCCGAATCATTGTTCGATGTATCCTGGTGTCTTGATATGGAATTCCAACATTTGGCTAAATTAGCACTTCCAAGGAGCGTGTGACACCTTGGTTAACATATTCCACCTCAATTATATTTCTCTTCAGCTGCCCTGTTATCTGGAACCTTTCCTGGCAATCAGAGGTACTGTTTTCCCTCAGCCAATTTTCTAGATAATGCAGCTTATCACCGCTGCGGCTAAAGTTGCCAATGGAATCAGGCTCCAGTCAACCTCGTGAGCGCTAATTGTGTCCCTTTTTTATGCATATTTACCGACTGTCACTTCAAAGAAATCAGCGGCCCATTGAGACACCCAGTTAGCGAGGGGAGAGCGAATTGCTTCTTGCAAATTAAAATTAGCAAACAAGCTGCCGATAAATAAAGCTGAGCGTGGCGTGTGTGAGGGCTTTGTTCTGGGGCTGTGACTGGGCCTGGCTCGCCCGGTGCCACCGGACGGATTTGCTCAGGGATGGCTGGGGCTAAGAGATGCTTCACTTAACACCCCCCCTCCCGACACACATTCATACAGCCCTTCCTGTGTTCTCCTCTTTTTCTTCCTACCGCTCAGCTTCAGAGACAAATAGATACAAGCAAGGCGCTATTGTTGCGCCGACACTTGGAGTGAGGTTGCAAATTTGATTCCCTAATTGAACTGAACAATTAGAGCAAGTGTTTGGTTGATTCATCCCTCAAGACGTCATCTAATTAAGCACTGATGCATTATTTGAGGACTTAAATTAGTGCATCCCCCTCAAATGGGGCTCTTCATATGAAAGCAAACACGCTAATCACTGCCTCCTTTTGCAGCTTACTACAATCAAAAGGTGGACCAGTGTGTTTCGGCAAAAGAAGGCCAAGTATAGGCAGTACTTACGGTGAGATGCAGTTGACACGCACTCCTCTGTCGACCCATTCAGTGCCCAGAGTCTGAGTCAGTTTGACCACACCAGCTTTGGATGTGTTGTAGGAAAGCTGCTTCTGAGGATGGGGGACTACACAGCGAAGGGTGGAAAGAAAAATCAGTTACCGAAATAGTTGCCATTGTCCAATTTGGGAACTGACACATGTTATTTATGAAGGTAACATTTACAGCATCATTAATAGTGGTATGCACTTTTCAAATTCTCATTAAAACATGTTTGTTTTATCTTTTGCCCCTAAAATAAAAGAGAAAAACTAAATAGTTTTCACTTCTTAAAGAGGGCCAGCAGCTTATACAGTGCACATTCCAGTTCCTGTTGTTTCTTGTGCATACTACATAAAAGCTCTTCCATTAGCTGCTGGGGACTCTGCGGATGAAGCTATGTAAAATTAATTGCTTATAATGTCCAGTTATGCTCTGTCCTCAGCAACAAAGGCAGGGAGCCATTTGTTTGCCTTGACCATCACAGATGCTGCACACTGCATGGGATGCCGGGACAGGGGCTCATTTTCTGCTGGTTGATTAATCATCACAAGGAAGGCTCCAAGTTACATACAACTTTAGTAGTTAACCTCATCACCCGCCGATCTGACTGCCAAATGGCTTCAGTGTGAGACCGGGGATGATAAATACCGGCCAGCTGCGGAGAGGCAGAGAGTGGTCCTGAGGAGAAAAGGGCTGGAGCATCCTGCATAGAATGCTTGGATAAAAAAAAGAAAAAAAGAAAAAAAAAAGGAATAAAATTTGCAGTATAGAGGTAAAAGTTGGGATATGATGAAGAAATAACATGTAAAGGGTGGGACAGCAGCATGGTAGCTGAGAACAAGGTTCAGTGGTGAGATAACAGAGGAAGGTAAGGCTGGGTTGGGCTGGGCTGGATAAGGGTAGGAGTGGGACCTCAGAGGAGCAAGCGAGGAGGAGCCGAGCCCAGGGCTTACACGCAGATTGAAGGTGAAATCCGACTTATCAGGACAGGAAACACAGCTCAAAATGCCTAACAGCACTAATCCTTGCTCAAGACCTGATGATACGGGCCCAAAATACCATTCAGAAAATGCCTTCATCCTTTAAATAAACCTGCATTGATGTTTTTGCCGTCTTAAAGAGCAGTAATCCCCAGAGAAGGGAAAAAGAAGTAGAGCATTCTCCAAAGCCCTCTTTAACATTCACCCTACTTATTGCCCATTGCAAGTGGAAGAAAACATGCTCTTTATCAGGCACGCCTTTACATTTTGAATTCTTCTGAGAAGATAAGGAGTTCAAATAATGCACTTTTTTTCCCAGCTGCTGTTGTTATGTACATTGCCATGCAGCAGAGATCTGCAGGTATGAGTGCGAGAGTCACAAATCCCTCAGTGAGGTCATCGTGTAGCCAAAAAAAAAAGCCATCAAGATAGATATTTCCTGTCTGTGTGTCTTTGAGCTGCTGGCCATCATTCAGAAAAAAATAGCTGTTGATGTTCAGAGTGTGTGTGTGTGTGTGTGCGTGTGTGTCGAGGGGGCGTTAGCGGGCACACGCGCACATTCCATTCAGCAGATGGACAAAAAGCTGTCATTGTGCATTTTAATTGGACATTTACGGCTGCTTTTTGGTCTTCCACTTGGCTAGAACAGGTCCCATCTGATTACACATTATGACAATATTATAACAGATGTCCAGACCAATAAAGTAAATTCCTGAAGGACTGAGCGTAATGCGAGTAATTGATCATTTTCTTTATGCCGGCCTCTATTTACCAGCATGCTCCTGTTTTACAGATTGCCCCTGCAGTCGGGACTGGGGCCCATATGGCACAGCGCTTTACTGGCGATTTGACTATACTGCTGATGAAGTGTTGCTGTTCCTCTGGAGGAACCTGTTGGAAGAGGAACATTACACTGGTGCAGCGAATTACAAGGTTTTTACTAGGCTCTCACTAAACTCTAAAAGTGTCTTCCGCTGTTCAAACAAGGCCGTTGGCACAGGAACCCTCCCCTCCCAAGTTGGACCTCAGGTTGCCTTCCACATCCTCCAGACAGCTCCGCAGAGAGGGGATGTTTATTATGATGCAAAACTGCCTCGACGAGACGCAATCACAACACTCTGTATTTCTTTTCTGCTACTGTATGCAGGGGGGGATGCATCTCTATAGAACTGTTTTTAACTGGGCTAAAAGTTGCAAAGGAGAAGAGCTGCCTAATCCTGTTTTAAGAGTCAAGGCTCACCTTAAGTTTCTCATAAACAAGGAAAACTGCTAAAAAGACCGTTTGAAGATGAAAACCTAATGTGATGTGTTCTCACCCACATAGCTGTACAGCACAAATGTATTTAACGCTCCCTTCCTTTCCTCCCCCTCTTTCACTCTGCCCAACTCTCCATGCCAAATGAAGAGATTAAAAGCAGACATGGAGGGGCTCCAGAGAGAAAGTGGGGGAATAGAATCATCACTCACCTATTAGACTGGCCATGGAAGCTGTGTTGATAATCTTGCCGTAACCTTGCTTCAACATCACTCGACCTGCTGCCTAAGGCAAGGATTCGGAGGGGAGAGAGACACATTAAACACCTTATTATTAAGGCACTGATATGCCATGCCCAAAGCTGTTGAGCACAGATCAACACAAAAACACGTAGTTTATCATTGGAGACAGGATAACATTTGGAGTGGATTTGAAAGCTGCACAAAAAGGGGTTGATGGTTGTACATATAGATGTCTCACAGCAGCTAGATAATTTAGAACTAAATTTAGTTACTACAGAGGAGTTCAGGCTGGTTGGACCAATAATTAGGCCATACTCTTAACTAGTTTGGACAGAAATAGACTTAAGGCTGAAGGAATACATCATCAAGAATTTATTTGGTTCTTTCAGCATATTTTTACTCATATTTTACTGGCATAAATTAATTTTGTAATTATATTTAACTGATGGACAAATTTAGAATTTTAACATAATAGGCATTAACAAAGATACAACTATATGGCTTTGCATTATCTGTACTTGCTGCAAGGTTCCTTCTTGGGCTGCAAAACCAAAAAAAAATAAACTAGTGGTTTGTGTAAAAATGAGTCATGAAAATGTAACTTTTTTTGTTTTTTGTTTTTGTTTTTTTTAATTTTCACAGGAAGCAGATAATATGCTGTATGTGTGTTTGGTTCTCAAGTGTTCAGCTGCTATAGAGGAAACTCTGTTTCAGATTTGTTTCAATAAACGTAATGTTCATTTAAACACTTTCCCATTACTAAATTGGTGTGATCTGTGTGTAGATGATTCATTTTAAATCTACCTGACATTATCTCTATTTCATGTTTGGGGTTTTTGTTTTTTTTTGTGTCACAGCAGTGTGTGAATAAATTCCTCTGAAACTAATTTTGACCAAATCTGTTAATAAAAATTAATACTATATATAATATTTAAAGTTAAAATTACTTGTTTTATTGGTTGAAAAATTGCACACTACCCTCACACAGAATGGCAGGTGATACACACCTGACAGCACATGAAAGTCCCCCTGAGGTTCACGTTAAAGGTTTGGTCCCATTCCTCTAGGCTGGTGTCTTCGCTGGCTGAGTTCATGTTGATGCCAGCATTGTTACAAGCGATGTGAATTGCTCCCCATTTGGAAACGATGGCGTCGATCATCCTCTGGACGTCATCTGATTTGCTGATGTCAGCTGTTATCGAAATGGCATTGATACCTATTCAAAAAAAAAACCACGGGGGTATCCTGTGAGAAAATTTGACTCTTGGACATTTGAGATTGTTTTAGACAAAAAGCAAAAAGTTAAAAAAAAAAAAAGAACAAAATCCCCACAAACTTTTTTACATGTCCATGGGATATTACATTCTGTAAAGAGAAAATCCCATGCAGGTTCAGACTCAGAGGACCATCTTTAACCAAACATTTTATCCTTTAGTATGCTGCCATCTGCTGGCCAAAATACAAACTAATCACACTCACAAGTTATAGTATGTGGCACCAATTTTAAATTCATTTTGAATGCATTAATGCAATTAAAGTTTGTTTTCTACCAGTTAAAAGCCTGAGTTCTAGGAGCACTATTCAACAGTATGTCATACATACAGTGTGTCAGTGCTTTACTTTACGTCATTGCAGATTTTCCAGTTTAAGGCCAGTTTCACCATTTTGAAGCCAACACAATGCCGTGACTCTTACAGGTTTTCACAGGAGGTGTCTCATTTTACTTCCTGGCTGTCATCTGTTTCTTTGAACTCAATGCTCCAGAGTGCAAGCCATTTTAAGAGCACTGCAGTATTTCAGCTATGACAGCGAACAAAAGCAGAGAGACTCCACTGTCCAGTTCAGCGTGACATTCCTTTGGACTTCTTTCACAATTGAGACACGGCGGGGTGAACGTTACAGTTAAGAAACGAGCAAGTTATGTTAAATCGGTGTTCTAACGTGTTTCTTGTTATTAACTTTCAATTTTCAGCAAACAAATGCTTTTATATATTTCCACAACTCAAGAATTACAACCACACCACATGATCAAGTGAGTAAAGACAGAAAAGTATCTGTTTCACTACAGAATGAAACAGAGAGTCACGCTGTATTAGGAATTAGGGATTAAGGCCAGGTTATGCCATTATTTAATTTGACCATTCTACACAAAATGTGGCAAACAGAGTTTTTGATTGGTTGTAACCCTATCTTATATATGGACTATATGGAAAAATTGTTTTAATCTATAAATCTGCCATTACCAAATTTAAGATTGCTGTGGCCCATCTGAAAATCTTGTACGGCACACCCAATCCTTTATTCACAACTAGTATTTCTTTGTGTGTTTTGATTGATTCATTTTGATCTTCTGATGATTTGCGTGTTGAGGTTGCTACCCTAGCAGCATGGTGGCGCTGTCATTAGCACTGTTGCCTCACAGCAGGAAGGTCCTGAGTTCGAATCCACCATCTGGCGAGGGCCTTTCTGTGTGGAGTTTGCATGTTCTCCCCGTGTCTGCGTGGGTTCTTTCCGGGCACTCCAGCTTCCTCCCACAGTCCAAAGACATGCAGTTAGTGGGATTAGGTTAATTGGTAATTCTAAATTGGCCGTAGGTGTGAGTGTGAATGTGAGTGTGAATGTGAGTGTGAATGTGAGCATGAATGGTTGTCTCTCTCTCTGTGTTAGCCCTGCGACAGACTGGCGACCTGTCCAGGGTGTACCCTGCCTCTCACCCTATGACAGCTGGGATAGGCTCCAGCCCCCACCTGCGACCCTGAATAGGATAAGTGGAAGAAAATGGATGGATGGACTTCTCAGGGTCCACCTGCAGTACTGTCATGGCCCACAAGGGGGCTACAAACCACTTTAGGAATCTCTGATCTAAACTAAAGAAAGGGTGGAAACAGAAAAAGGACATGCAGGTCATTTTTTTAGTCTACACTTGTTGTGTGTTAGCACTCTTTACCTTTAAGAAAGAGCTCCTCAGCAACTGCTTCAGCTTTAGCTTGATCCAAGTCTACCACAGCCACCTTCGCGCCGGCCTCACCCAGGGCATGAGCGAATGCTCGGCCTATGCCTTGCCCAGCACCCGTCACATACGCCACCTTACCATCAAGACGCATCCGATCCAGAATGGAACGGCCTTTGACCCCACGGAAAACCTCATCATCTGTTATTTTACACTAATAAACAAGAAGGAACAAGCAGACATGATCAGTGAGAATGACGCTGTTACGATGAAGCTGCAGTTACATCATTTGCTGTAAATAAAAGACAGATATAGCAACTGTGACTTCACCCATTGGTTTGTGGACTACCATTCTCCAGACTTGACTTTGGCATATAGACAAACCAATGGCATTTTGAATTCTCATTTCCTTGTAAGCAGTTACAATGAACCAGCATGCACAAGAGGACCTCCAGCTAACAAGTGCTAACATATAAATTCAAAAAACAACTACTTGCATTTCACCCTGTGCAAAAACCTGAATGCAGACCTCTTGGATAGTCTGTTAGTAAAATTAACCACACTGCAATACATATTTCTGTCAGATAATTGCTCAAGTCCCCTGAAAGCCAACATTTCATTTTAACTGAAATAAACTAAACTGGCCCTGTGACAGACTGGCGACCTGTCCAGGGTGTACCCCGCTTCTCACCCTATGGCAGCTGGGATAGGCTCCAGACCCCACCCACGACCCTGAATAGGATAATAGAAATAATAGAATATGATAATAGAGATATCATATATATAATACAAAATGGATGGATGGATAAACTAAGCTGAAGATACTGGTACTAATCTTTACGTGGGAATTAATACAATCTGATGGTTACCTTCACTGACAAATTTAATCAGAAGAGCTGTGTGCCATGTGCTAAAGTGATACAATTTTTATTTTGATCAGTTCATGAAAAGATTTAAATCACAACTTGGCAACCGATGGCAGGCTCGGAGCCTGTTTATTCCTATGTAGCGTTTTATTTTATAATACTGATAAAAAGCAACCATAGGCACCGTGTAAATATAAATTGTGAAGGCATGCATGACAGCTGTCACTGAGTGAAGTAAACACTACCTGTCTCCGTGAACACTCGGTGGCTGGAGATACTTGACGGATAAGACTGAGGCCATCTCTTAAAGGCACAATGACCTTTCAAACAAGAAGGCATTATTACCGTGAAAGTTAAATAACAATCAAAGAGATGATTGTAGCATGAAAACATCTGAAACTCACCTGCTCTACTCGTGGGTCATTAGAGATAAACTGGTTGAACTCGCGCAGGGCCAGTCCATTGCTATCTGTGGTGTCTTTAAGATAAACCTTGGCTTTGAACAGTGAGTTATCGACACATATGACCCCTTGCAGTCTGAGCATGTTGTTGTCCATGATAAATTTGTAATAGTTGATGTAGTTGCTTTTGTCAGCATCGATGAAAACCATGTCAAACTGCTCACCTGCAGCAGCTAATTCCTGGAAGGGATGCAACATTATTACAAGACTGACCATGTGGCCCACAGTTTGTTCACTTATTGACAAAAAAAGTCAACATTAACCTCGGCCTGTTCCGATTACAGAAAGCATGTGACACATCACACTGTAACTACAGGTGTGAAGAGGTTAAGAAGTGCTACTTGATGGTATTTTTAGTTTGCAAAACAGTCCACTGCACCTTCAAAAGGATCCAAAGTTCAGCAAATCTTCTCTGAGTTATTTTCACTCACTTTTAGTGTCTGCATGGCATTTCCAGTCTTGACAGTAATCTTCCTGCCATGTGGAGACTTGTCAAAAATGGGCTGAGCAAACTCTTTGAGGTATGGCTCTAACTCACAGGCCACTAAGCAGCCATCCTCTGGTAGCGCTTCAGCCATGGACAGAGCTCCATAGCCAGTAAACATCCCAATCTCTAGGACCCTCTTCGCTTGACTCATGTGGATCAGCATCTTCAGGGTTTGGCCTGCAAAAACACATCAGAGATCATGTTATCACAATATTAGCAAGCTAGTAAAAAATTGGTATGGTGTGAGCAGTACATAAATGTCCCACCTTCAACATGTCCAGTGATGCATTCCTTGGGAAGCCTGAACAAAGTCTTACCATCCTTGTGCACTTGATCCCAATCGTGAGAAAATGTCTTTCTACAATGAAGTGTGACTGAAAATGTGAATAACACTTACTTCACACAATAAATGCTTTGAGCATGAAGCATGATTACGAGCATGAAGTGAAGACGTACTTATAAAGCTCTGCAAGAGGTTCACTTTCCTGCGTGGTCATTTTCTCCAGGTAGTCATCCAGGCCGCTGGCGATGTCCAGAGCCTTCTGCAAGTGACTCGTCAGCTCCTTTGGAACATTACCATATGCCAGGGCTATGTCCTGGGCTTTTGTTAAAAGCTCCACAATAATTTCCACTGGGGTGTCAGGAACTAGGGAAATGATATATGTAACTTTACTTTATGATTTATCCTTTCTCTCTACTGCCATTTCCTGCTCCAGGCAATATGATGCAGTTCAGCAGCTATGAGATGATGTTTAGTATCCAGTAATCAGTTTATCAATTTACCAATTACTCAACTGGTCTATAAGGATTTCAGAAAATTTTGGTAATGTCTAGTATATGCATTCATCATCCCAACTGAAAAGTCAGTCATTTTCACATTTTGTGTAACATAAATAAGACCGATAAGAAATATGTTATTTATCACCAAAGTTACAGCAAGCAAAAATAGTAAACACAGCATATAACAAATAGCCTTAATAAAGTAGAATTGCTCACAGATCAATGGTGTAAAAAGTACACACAAAAAAGGAGCTAAATTAAATAGAAAAGAATAAAGTATGATAAGATAACGGAGCTCAGTAATTAAAATTAAATAAAAGCCAAAACATCGAATAGAAAGCAATATGGTGGCTCAAATAAAGCAAAATAAAACAGAATAAAAACTGATTACTAAATAGAGTGCTACATAATAGTAAATAATAGTTTCTCAACTAATACATCTCAGCTGGCACCTATGCTCACTGGCAACTTTATTGGGTACATCTGTTCAAAAGCTCATTAATGCGAGTATCTAATTAGCCAATCACATTGCTGCAACTTAATGCATTTAGGCATGCAGACATGATCAAGAGGACCTGCTGAAGTTCAAACTGAGCATCAGAATGGGCAAGAAAGGTGATTTAAGTGACTTTGAACGTCCCATGGTTGTTGGTGCCAGATGGGCTGAGTATTTCAGAAACTGCTGATTTACTGGGATTTTCTCACACAACCATCTCTAGGGTTTACAGAGAATGGTCTGAAAAAGAGAAAATATCCAGTGAGCAGCAGTTCTCTGGGCAAAAATGCCTTGTTGATGCCAGAGGTCAGAGGAGAATGAACAGACTGCTTTGAACTGATAGAAAGGCAACAGTAATTCAAATAACCACTCGTTACAACCAAGGTATGCAGAAGAGCATCTCTGAATGCACAAAATGATGAATCTTGAAGCAGATGGGCTACAGCAGCAGAAGACCACACTGGGTGCCACTCCTGCCAGCTAAGAACAGGAAACTGAGGCTACAGTTTGCACAGGCTCACCAAAATTGGACAACAGAAGATTGAAAAAATGCTGCCCAGTCTGATGAGTCTCAATTTCTATTCTATACTGATGGTAGGGTCAGAGTTTGGCATAAACAACATGAAAATACAGATCCATCTTGCCTTGTATCAATGGTTCAGGCTGACTGTGCTGTAATGGTGTGGGGGATCTTTTCTTGGCACACTTTGGGCCCCTTAGTACCAAAGAAGTAATATTTAAACACCACAGCCTACCTAACCATGTCCATCCCTTTATGACCACAGTGTACCTATGTTCTGATGGCTGCTTCCAGCAGGATAACGCACCATGTCACAAAGCTCAAATCACCTCAAACTGGTTTCTTGAACATGGCAATGAGTTCCCTGTACTCAAATGGCTTCCACAGTCACCAGATCTCAATCCAATAAAGCACCTTTGGGATGTGGTGGAACGGGAGATTTGCATTATGGAACTGTGTGATGCTGTCATGTCTGAATGGACCAAAATCTCTGAGGAATGTTTCCAGCACCTTGTTGAATCTATGCCATGAAGAATGAAGTAAGTTCTGAAGGTAAAAGGGGTCCAACCCAGCACTAGCAAGGTGTAACTAATGAAGTGGCTGATGACTGTATACAGAACACCCAGAATACCTAAATTATTCAAAAGGAAATACATAGTCTTGACAGTGACCTCCCAATAAAAAATAGGTAGATTAGCACAATTACTGTACTTAAGTGCAGGTTTAAGGCACTCTGTGGGACATATCCTAGGTACTCCCACTTTTTTATTTCTTTGAAATATTGCACTTTTCACTCAACTGCCTTATGTTACAATAGATAAGGTACTGATTACTTTGAAGATTAAAATCCTGCATATAATACCAGCACACTAACGGACAGACACATAACAAAGAATACAGCACATCTTAATGCACGAGTAGTAAAGAAACACAAAAAGAAACAAGCAAGTAGTAGGTTCAGAGAACTCTGACCATAAAAGTTGGTCTAATTCACGGTTTACAAAGAAACTTAAAGTTATGATACGTGTTGAGACTTGTGATATCGATTTATCTAGCCCCCCGCACAAAGACAAATAAAAAAAAATCTGGCAACAATCTCACCTTTTTCAGTTGACATGCTTCGGTTTTATGGGCGTGACGCTTTTGCAAAGAGTAAGCCACGTTCGTACACTTGCGGAGGTAGTTGCGGAGTTTGAGTTATATCACCAAAAGTATGCAAATTGTTAAGCAAGGCGGAGTGACTGTTGGCTTGTATAACAACTTTTCATTAACCAACGGCATTCGGCACGTGACCGCGGATCCTGTCTGCCGCCCTGGATTTTCATAAGACTTGAGTCAGACAGATGTGCGACCATAGAGTGATTATCAAACTTTCCCAGGTCAGTGTACAGGTCTCACTAAGGAGCAACAGGACCTTTCGCTTTGGGTAGGTGGGTGGGAGAGGGGCTGAGCCAGTTTGTGGGAGGGCCTGAAATGTCTGAAGTTCCTGGAATGATTTTGGCTATTTATGGGTGACAGTGACCCCCACAGCAAAGAGGGGAAAACTCCTACTGTTAACGTTTTTGCACGCCGCCGTGGTTTAGGCAAGGGGTGTCACACTCATTCAAGTTCATGGACCACATATGATATCTATTTATATGTGTTAAAAACACATCCAAATGCAGCCCCTTTCTTATACCATAAGTACATGTAGAAATCGTTCACATTTAAAGAGCAATCCGTTTACAAAAAAGAGAACTGAGAGATGTTTAAAGAAAAATAAGTGCAACTCCTGTCTAGTAATGCTGCTATCCCCACAGCAGAAAGGAATTATTAATGACTTAACTGCAGTTTCCATACTTTGCAAAGACATCATTTTCAAAGGTTTAGGCTCTAACATCAAATAACACAGGAACTACACGTGCCTGATTCCCTGTTTATGTCTACAGTGACAGATGCTTATTCAAACCATGCCATGAAAATATCTGACTTCATCTGAC
>VUQI01001700.1:0-13436 GCA_015106735.1 Paratilapia polleni | reverse complement strand
TTTTTTGGTTTTTGCGGGGGGGGGGGGGTAATTACTGACATCCTAAGTGTTCGGACCGAGCACAAGGACTTAAATTTTGCCACGGTTGAGATGGAGGAAATGTATTGACTTAGTAATAGTAGTGAAGCATTCACTGAGGTAGGAGAGGCTGTTAAGGTAGTAAGGCTTAACATAAGCATACAGCTGTGTAACAATAGCAAGAAATACCCCTGAAGCTGTTAAGCAGATGGCCCAGGGATAACATGTATATAAAGAAAACAGAACTGGTCCAAGAACTGACTCTTCAGGAACCCCACACAGGAGAAATCTACACAATATTGCACTTCCTCAAGTGAGAAGTAAATTGCTGTAAAGAGCAACACACACACACACACACACAAAGAGATGCCTTCATAGTTAGAAGAGGTGATGCAACATAGTGGAAAATCTCACAACTTTTTTGCATCGCATGCATGAAATTCAAAACAAGCATATAGTTGAAAAAAAACAACAGTGTTGCCTTTGTGCCAATTTTGTTTAAATTCACACTTTAAACTATTTGCAATTACTGTACTGTGTTTTTTGGTTACATTTTACACGGCATTCCAACTTTGTTCGGAAACGAGGTTCTAATCAGGCACACATGAAAGTATGATAGAGGTCACGCAGTTCATCTAAACAGCACCTGTCTCACAGGCCACAGATACCCAACAGATAAGACTGAAGTAATCTCTTAGAGGGACAATGAACTTTCAAACAAGAGGGCATCATAAACATAACAGAAGGAAAAAAAACTATTGATTGTACCTTAAAAACTTACCTGCTTCACTGATGGATCATTAGAGATGAACTGGTTGAACTCGCAAAGCACCAGTCTATCTGTGGTGTCTTCAAGATAAGCAGTTGTCTACACATATCACCTCTCACAATCTCAGAAAATTGTTGTCCATGATAAGTAATTATTTTTGTCAGGCCATGTCAAACGGCTCACCTGCAGCAGCTAATTCCTGGAAGGGATGCAACGTTATTACAAAACTGAACACGTAACCAACAGTTTCTTCACTTATTGACAAAAAGGTCAATGTTAACCTTGGCCTGTTCTGATTATGGATCACATGTGACACATCACACTGTAACTACAGATGTGAAGAGGTTAAGAAGTGCTACAATAAATGTGTTCTTAGTTTGCAAAGCAGCCCACTAAATCCAAAGTTCATCAAATCTTCTCTGACTGATTTTCAATCACCTTTAGCATCTTCGTGGCATTTCCAGTCTTGACTGCAATCTTGTCATGTGGAGACTTGTCAAAAATGGGCTAAGCAAATTCTTTGAGGTACAGGTTTAACTCAGAGGCCAAATACTTTGTTACTGTACTTTTTCAGGTATCTGTACTTTTAGTATTTATTTTTCTGACAACTTTTTAATTTTGCTCCCTACATTTTAACACAAATATCTCTACTTTCTACTCCTTACATTTTCAAAACAGACTCATTACTTTAGGTTTAATACATTTGAGGGGAGTTATTATTTCCTGTCACTGCACACCTTTATGCATCAAACCAATATGAACCTAAATGGAGGGAACAATAACACGTAAAAAAAACAATCCTATTGTTGTATCCATCACCAATGCTTATCATACACAAAGAGCTGAAAGAGCCAAAAAAAACACAATGTATGCATCATTTATAACACTATAATCAGGGATTAAAGTGGGCCAGAGCTATCAGGAACAATGTTTTTGGTACAGATGTCCATAAGTTGTGGTTGCTGTACTTCAGCATCTAGCTACCGCTGCAGAAGCATAAAGGGAGTAATGTTTTTAAGTGGCAGATAATTTCACATGCAACGTTTCTAACAGCTCAACAAATATCGGCAAAGAGACAAACTGTTTCTGTGCAGTTTGTCACACAGTGTGTCTGCTAGCTAAAGGTGCAGCTGCTGTATTTCCCAGGGAGAGAAAGTGGTGAGATAACTTCAGTCAGAGATGGAGAAAGATGTAAGAAAGACAGGACAGGAGAGGAAGAAGAAGGATTATTTTTTAAAGGTAAGGGCTGCTCAGTGACATTTGATAAATTGGAAATTTAAAGCTTACATGTAATGTCCTCATTCATTTTAGAGTTTTTTGAACAGATATTGGATCTATACATGATGTGTTGCTGAAGTTATGTTTTTTTCATATCGAGAAACTTTCTGCTAAACAAATAGAAGTATACTACCTTTGTGTTATTCAAAGGTTGCATGAAAATACTAGGCAGTTTAGTGCAGGCTGGTTAATTTGCAGTACTGTGGTGAATTTACAGTAATGCACAATGCTGGGCTGGTGCAGAGAAGCTGTGGTGTTCATGGTCAGTGTTAGGTTACATCAAGGGTAGCAGACATCAAATCAATAAATTTAAGGTGATGATGCTCATTAGATTCACTTAATGAATTCTACCTTTATACCAGCTTTATACAGTCTATGGGTGGGAAATCAGCA
The DNA here is from genome assembly GCA_015106735.1 of Paratilapia polleni. Lineage (NCBI taxonomy): Eukaryota > Metazoa > Chordata > Actinopteri > Cichliformes > Cichlidae > Paratilapia > Paratilapia polleni. The sequence continues at coordinate 10,978 of VUQI01001700.1, read as the reverse complement.
GTATAGCTCGTGTAACACCTGCTTATATCTTGTCAAATTCAAAAAGAGCAGCAACACAGGGCAGCTGTACACAGTAGAAATTACTGTAACTTATTTCTAAGTGATTCTTTTCCCCACACTGCACCACTATGATCTTAGGGTTCCCACACCTGCCAAATCCCACCTTAACCCCTGACTATGCTAGTTTTTCTGTTTTTCTACTTACTTGAGTAAAGAAGTTGAATCAGTACTTCAGCTTTTACCAGAGTATTTTTCAACACAAGTACCTGTACTTCTACTTAAGTAACAAATGTGTGTACTTTTGCCACCTCTGGCAGCCGTCATCTGGTAGCACTTCAGCCATGGACAGTGCTCCATGGCCAGTGAATATCCCAATCTCAGGACCCATTTTGCTTGACTCATGTGGATCAGCATCTTCAGGGTTTGACCTGCCAAAAACAAATCATGTTATCACAATATTAGTAAACCAGTAAAAATAATGGTATGGTGTGAGCAGTCCACCTTCAACACATCCAGTGATGCGTTCCTTGGAAAGCTGGAACATAGTCTTACTCGCCTTGTGCACTTGATCCCAATCATGAGAAAATTATCTGATTGCCAATAAGAACCTCAGAATAAGGTGTAAATGTCCAAAATAGCCATTTATTGTCAAATGACACAATGGTTTTTCATGACTACTAATTATACATATACATATAATTTTGGGCTCTGATTTCCCTCTTACGGTGTACATCAAATGCAGCATTTTCTAGTGCAACCAGTCACCCAGTTAAACTCGTTGGTTCCTATCAATAAAATATAATGAAAATATAAAAAGTAACATAACCTCAATAAAACAGATAATTTACATTGTCCACATAATTACCATGGTTATGTGTAAATGCTTGCTCTGTTGTTGTTCCATATTAAACTGCATAGCAGCTCTCTCAGAGAGGCATGTACTAGTCCAATGCTCTTCCCTCCATTTACTTTCTTGCTTTGATGAGTGTAGCTTGAAGAGTAAGATTTTGGTCAAACATTTGGTGACCTTGTTCTTCTTTCCAGTCTCACCATACTGGGTCAGAGAGACACATTTTTGTCTTTTTATCTGTAGTTTCATGTAACATTTGATTAAAGATCGTGCTCTATCCTGGCACCAAGCACTGGTGCATCAGTTGCACCCTATATAGATATGAAAGTATTTATATTTTATCCTTTAATATAGTCCCTGCCACAATAGTAGTTTAACTATTGCTAATTAAGCCAGCGTAAATGCTAGCTCAAGCCTTGACAAGACAGCCAAGTTGGCGACTGGTTCTCTGAGCAGTTTGATTATGTACAGTGTCCTATGACTCATTCCCCTGCCCTCTCTCTCAGTTTCCTGTCTCTCTCCTTACCATATAAAAAAAAGAAAAGAAAAACTGGCTCTAGAACTTTAATTGATACATGCAGTTTCTAAGAACTATCTTAACCTCTTTCTGGAATCAAATTAACCAGGACTGCTTTGAAAAGCAGTTAAGCTGTCTCATGATTTGATACACAAACTAAAGGCAGTTCAGTTACAGGACTGGCTGAATTACAACTCACACGTGTGTGAAATATTTAAAAATGAAGGATTGTAGAGATCCGTCCTCATATGAAGTCTTTTACATATTTAAATCTTTTTGGCTACTTTACACAAGGAGTGATACAAAGGACACATTCTTCTTGTAATATAAATTTGGCAAAAGTGTGAAGCGGAAGGAAATCCATTCAAGAAGTTTGTCTTCAAGAGTCCAAACACACACACAATTAAACCAGTAGTTCCAGTAATCTGTTGGCATGTCGGTGACATGGTGGCAGGTAAAACTGTAACACGTACATTATCTAAAAGAATGCATTTAGCTCATTTGTGGCTTTTATAGCACCTCTTTGGGTAAGAATCATATAGGGTGTTGTTGAATGCTAACAAAACAGTCAATCAACACGTGAAGAAGAGACCACTGACAGTGAAGAAGCCTCAAGGATTTCAATACAGATTGGAATCTGGCCTGAAGTTAGTCGTGCTTTGGGATCTACTTAAAACTGGTCTCCAGGGAAAAGGGGGGAAAAAAAGGGCAGAATCTTTTAAGCCTCCTGATCTGAATTGCTACTGTTAAACAGAAAATGTAGGAGTCTGAGGTAGAAATACTTTTGACTTTGGCCAGTGAATATTTTTATGTCTCACCTGCTGTCTAATAGCTCGTCTTTAGAAAAATCTGCAAAGGTTTTCAGGTTTATGTGGAAAAAAATGGGATGAGAATCAATTTATTTTATTTTCTCTCTACATGACAATGAACAATTTAAAAGTAGGTGCTGGGTCCTGGACATTTACTTCTTCTTCCTAATGCATGTGCAGTTTATATATATGTACATGCTGTCCACATATATTAATATATTTACTGTGTTCTAGCGGAATCTTACCCTTTAAACTCAGATTGTGCCTTTGTCTGTTAGAGGAATCTTTTGAGAGAGAGAGAGAGAGAGAGAGAGAGAGGACAAGGACAATTGTGATATTTTTTGCAGCAGAAATCCCTTGGGGTATCTTTAAACAACATTTAAACCATGCGTGCAAAAAGTTTATTTTAAACCCTAGTAACTTCTGTTGGCCTTTGGGTGATTTCTACAAGACACAACAGGTGGGTGTAGACTCAACCATAAGTTCAGTTTACAGAATAAGTCAGGTCATGTTCACAGTGTGGTTGATATTTTTTTGAAAAAGTGTTCAGAGAATTCAAATAAAGCTATTCTGAAGTGAATGAAACTGTGTCATCCTTGAAAAGACATAACGCTTAAACAAATGTGTGATTCTAGTAGCAGAAACTCAAGTAACAAAATTGTCTGTGTTGTCAGCCTATCCCCATACTGACAGCTAGCGTCAAAGCTCTCAAGTTGTGCTATTTTTTGCAGACCTTAATGTTTACCCTGTAGGTTGTGGAAACTCAGTCAAACCTGTTTTGAAAAAATGTCCTGGTCCTGTCCTCTCCTTAAAGTAAGGCTGTTTCTCAAAATGTGACTTTCTTAAGAAAAAATACTCTTACCAACAGTAGCGAGTGAGTATGTATATTCCAAAATTGTGCAATTACTGTATGTAGTTATCATTAAAGTGCAAATACCTTTTCCACTATGAAAGTGTCATTTTGAGAATGAAAATATGCATTTTATAGATCAAAACTCCATCCATACTCTTTTAATGATTAACACACTATACAAGTTAAGTAATACATTATTAATACATTATTCAAAAAGAAAATCCTACTTCTCTATCAGCAAAACAGGTGTTACCTCACAGTTACACAAAATGCATGCATTGACATGTGAAGTATCTTAAAAAGAAAATGCTCCTCCCTTGGCCTAAGGGCATCCTCTAAACACTATACTGTATTTAAAGACTCCAAAAGCAAGATTCTCAATGAACTTGTCACTTGCTTTGTTCACACCTGTAACTTATAACTATCTCTGAAAAAATGGGGAAAGTTCAGCTAGAGGAAAAAGATACCAAAGAGAAGAAAACTGAATTTAGTTTAGTACGGGTCAAAGGTACATGGAAGTGCAAACTGGGGAAAAAGATCAATAAAGACAGAGTGGACAGTGTCTCAGCTGCAAAGATGTGAGTATATACACACAGTCATCTAATTTACTGAAATCAGAGGGAAAAACTGTAATAGGTCTTCAATATTATTGGATGGTTACTGTCTTTTTCTTTGCTGAAAATTTAGACAAAATTATGCTGTTGGGTAGTTGGCCTGACAGTAGAACTGTATAGTATGACATAAGGGAATAATCCGATTTTTGCAAAAATTGTCACTCCAGAAATCAGAATTTATGGTTTATTACTCTTTACAGAGTATAAGAATAGAGCCATGTTTACTGGGTGCATTTACTTTGTGATATTAGAGTGAATAGACAGAAAATGTTCAATTTTATATTAAATCTGGAGGCAGGCTTAAAGTGAAGTTAACTGCTACATGAAGTTAAATATTACAATAAGCACATATGCAAACATTGGCCTGATTGCTGGAGCATGATATATCAGGAAAAAACAGACTTAGAGTATTTGGGATTTCAAATGCACTAACAGGGTGCTGTGATTCAAATTTAAACTAAAACTAACTAAGCAGTCAGTGACAATGACTTTTTGTTATTATAATTATTATTTAAGCCAGTGTGTTCTCAGTGATTTTCCATTTTCATTGTATTGTTCCTTTTCTTTTATGTTTCTTTCTTACTTTGTTGTTGTTGGAAGGTGGGGATTATAGGGCTGGCAAAGAAGCAGTTATAGTAAGTTGAAGTTTTGGCAACAGACCAGATTTTTTATTAATTTATTAATGGCTCAATGTGCCACAGGTATACTCACCTTTTAGCACCTGCTTAAAAACAATTTTTTCTCTGTCTTATGTCATGCAGCAGTTTTAAGCATAACACTACAGTCTTTTCCGTAATAATGCGTTCTCTATCGTGTCGAGACTATCTCTCCACCCTACATATTCCATATATACAGGGACTGATCTCCACAGGGCATCAGACGTGAATAGTCTTTAAGACACACCACCTGTGGTAGCTAATTGCTGTCGTGGCTATATAAGGACTATGCGTGCGTGGCTTCTTCGATTCCTCGATTTCCACGGATTCCAGCAGACGTGTTGTTTCGGTGTTGAGTTGTGTGTAGCTTGTTTGTGGCATCAGCAGTGTCCGCTTACCTTGTACGAAGAGAGCTGGTCCTCAGATCCCTCTCAGGATTGCTGTTGTTTCCCCTACAGGGGCTGGTGAAAGCCTGGCTGCTCTCGGGTGGCATAGCCATTTTCCCACGTGGAATGCAACCTAGTCGGAGGAAAAAGCGGATGCTTTCACTAATCCTGGCCAGAGTGCAGCAAAACAAAAAGAAAAAACAAAAGAGTGAGGCGTGTATATTGCTGCCTGATTCACAAAGCCAGGGAATTGTGAAATCCTGAAGCAAGGGCTCTGGCTTTCTCTCGCAAACACCCAGCCACTCCCCTCAGGCAGCTGTAGTAGGCTAAGCTGCTGAAAAGTGTAGGTGGGGGTGGGGTCTCCATCCCCTCACACTCCAGCTTTGAGGGGGCTATAAGTACCCTACTCTGTGGCTGTGATTCCATCTCAACCTATTGCCCAGTGCTCTGCCTCTCCCCTGAAGGTGCAAGAGAGACTGAATTTTGACACATAATCTGTCAGATGTGTTGGATGTAGGAGAAATTGATGTTCTAGGCTAATGGCAGCCACAGTACATATCGTTCCTCTGGCTCTCCTGAACATGCGCCCTGTTCAGTGCTATCTCCTGAGCCTGGGACTTTGCCCTCAGAAGCACCTGTAGACCAGAGTACTGGTGACACACAGGTTGTAGGCAGCTCTGCATTGGTGGGAGCAGGCAGCCCTTGTGGAAAGGGGAAACGCATTGGGCCCAGTCCTTCGATGCCGGGTCGTATCATCAGAAGCCTCCCTGGTTGGCTGGAGAGTGTTCAGGAAGGCGAGGGTGTCAGCAGCCGGTGGCAGGGTCCTTGGCTGACACAGCACATCAATGCCTTGGAGCTGAAGGCCATCTATCTAGCGCTTCTGCATTTTTTACCAGGGCTAAGGACCCACCATGTACTGGTGAGAACGGACAGCACAGTGGCAGCAGCTTACATAAACAGCCAAGGGGGCTTGGGCTCCTCTCGCTTCTGCAGATTGGCTCAGACAATATGGGTATGGGCGTATCCAAGGTTCGGGTCACTGAGGGCAATGCATGTGCCAGGCCAACCTCGCAGGACATGAGCTCTCCAGAGAGGGTCCTCTCCCAGGAAAATGGAGACTCCCCGGGTTGGAGTAGGGAAGGTCTCCTTCAACTCTGAGGGGAATGGTGGCAGCCATAAAGGCAGCCCAAGTCGTTCCCCAGAAACTGGTGGAGGAGTTCAGTTTCTTAAGGGGACTCGCAGGGCTACTCCCTACAAAAGGCGACCAGCTGTCCCTCCATGGGATTTGGAGGTGGTGCTGATGGCCTTGCAGCATGAGCCATTTGAGCCCCTGGAAACAGTGGAGCTGAAATGGTTTACTGGGAGAACTGCATGCCCTTTCAGTACACAAGGAGTGCTGCTGCTGCTGGCTGCCTGGCAATGCAGGTGTGGTGCTTCACCCGAATCCTGCATTTCAGCCTAAGATTGTGTCCGAGTCCTATGCAAGCCAGTCTATTGAGCTATGCACCTTCCGCCCTCCTCAAGGTGATGAGGCATGGGCTGGTGGGCCACTATTGTGCCTGAAGACCATGTCTCCGAGGCCATTTGTGGTTCAGATTGCTCAGAGTGATATAATCTCTTAATGCTAGCTCAGCATATTGGCATGCCAGTTATGTGGCTTCCATCCCATTGGCAGCTGGTCTTACGCCTGGCGGGGCCAGCTGTACCTTCATGGCGTTTTGCACCAAGTCTGTGGGTGTGTACATATTTGTAAAAAGTTCTTGTGGTGATGGGCACATTAGTGAGCACATGGGTGAGCACTCTGGTGGCGGTGATGTCTCTTTTGAACTCAACTGCCATTTCATGCTCCCGCAGGAACAGCTGTGACTGCTTGGTTTCCTCATGGTGTGTCTTACAGAGTCCCTGTACATATGGAATATGTACAGTGGAGAGATAGTTCTCTATCGTGTCTCTATTGACGCGATAGAGAACAGTTGGTTACTTTGTAAATCAGGTTCTCTGAGTGGAGAGTCTATCTCTCCAGGTCCAGGCCACTCAGAAAAGCGTTCCAATCAAGGTCAACTGAAGAAGCCACGGACGCATAGTACTTATATAGCCAGGTGGCAATTAGTGCGAGGCCACCACAGGTGGTGCGTCTTAAAGAGTATCCATGTCAGCTGTGTTGTGAGGATCAGTCCCCGTACATATGCTTACGGGGACTGATCCCAGGGACTGAGTTAAATGAGACTTAGATGGTGCCTCTGTCTAATAAATGAACCATTTGTTGTTTTTTATCTTTGCATCAATGTGAGGTTATGCTAAGTTGAAGGACAGGTGGTTGGTATCAGTGAACAACTCAAGCATTTATGTTCAACCACAGTTTAAATTATGCATTTTTAACACATAGTCAATTCAATCTCGGTTCAAATGTGGACCGAAGATCACTTTAGTGTCCTGAGATTATAATAAATACTTTTTTGTGTCTTGTGTGGCAGCTGTGAGAGTGTCACAAAGAAGGGTACAACTTGGACAGTTATCAGCCCCATCATCTTTACTTACAAGGTAACTGAAACCCAGGGCTTGCTGGACCCAGGCAATGACACCCTCCTTCTGGGCCACATCAACGACCCACAGCAGCTAGAGGAATTTAAAAAATCAAACAAGCCAATCAGACGCTTTGTGGTCGTTGACCAGGAAGTCTTCCAAATCTATGGTTCCAAGCTAACTGAATACTTAGAGGCCAACAATGTCTCTTACAAGATCTTGGCTCTGCCTACTACTGAGGAGAACAAATCTATGGAGATGGCTCTGAAGATCTTAGATGAGGTCAACAACTTCTCCCTTGACCGACGCACAGAGCCCATCATTGGCATTGGTGGAGGAGTGTGCCTAGATATAGTGGGCCTCGCTGCCTCACTCTACAGGAGGCGCACTCCTTACATCAGGGTCCCAACCACACTGCTCTCCTACATTGATGCCAGCGTAGGGGCAAAGACAGGGGTTAACTTTGCAAACTGCAAGAACAAGCTGGGTGCCTACATTCCACCTGCTGCCACCTTCCTTGACCTGTCATTCATACAAACTATTCCCCGACGTCACATCTCCAATGGCCTGGCAGAGATGTTAAAGGTATGATAAAGTCAATTCTGATAAAGTCTGTTTGTAGGTTGAAAAAACCCCAAAAACTTGCTATTCTTGTGGGTCACAAAAGTCAGGCACTGCAGTTACACACGTGCCATTTATAGTGCAGAAACTAGTCCAGAGTTCACCAAAGATAAGTTTCAAATGACCCTGATAGTAGTCTTAATTCCATGCATCTTTTGACGGTTCTTTGCAGATGGCCTTGATGAAGCACAGCGGCCTCTTCGAACTTCTTGAGAAACACGGCTCTGTGCTATTGAACACTAAATTCCAAGGTGATAACAGTGTATATGGGTGTAGCAGTTTAAAGGCTGCATCACAGGCAACTCACATAGCCATTATGACCATGTTGGAGGAGCTTGCCCCAAACCTTTGGGAAGATGACCTCAACAGACTTGTGGACTTTGGCCACCTTATCAGTCCAGCATTAGAGATGGTAAATGATCCCAAATATAGCTTAAAGGTACTTTTGGGTGCTCCCTTATCACAAGGGGTCGCCATAGCTGGTAGCTCTGCATGTTTGATTTGGTAGAGTTTTACGATGGATGCTCTTCCTGACTCAACCCCAAAGGGGACTAATGGCAAATATAGCTAAACTCTATAAATCTTTTGTTGATACAGTTCATGGTGTATATACTAAATAAACATTAATTGTATATCTTTGAATTCTTCTGAGATTACGTGAGGTATAAAGGTTTCATATTTTTATTCATTTTAGGTATAGCCACAACTTGACATTATCTCACTTTTCTCTTTGCCATCTAGAAAGTTCTCCCATCTCTGCTTCATGGTGAGGCAGTGAACATTGATATGTCTTACATGGTTTATGTGTCCCAAGAGTGTGGTCTACTGACAGAAGAAGAGAAGCAGAGGATCATCAGCTGCATGGTGAGCCTGGAGCTTCCTGTCTGGCATGAGGAGTTTACTATGGAGCTCATACAGAATTCTTTGCAGGACAGGTTGAAACATTCTGGCGGCCTTGTCAGAATGCCTCTGCCTGTTGGACTTGGGCAAGCAGGTAAGAATCAAAGGAGTTAAAATGTACTTTCTTTTCACTGCCACAAAACACTTTGCATCTTTTTCTAACAGAAAGAAGTTGTTGTTTGTGTACTTGTAACATAGGTAGAAGTGGAAGCTTCAGCTTTTTGCTGGTGAACTAGTTGTATGAGTTCTTATCTAAGATTTGTACAGTGCAGTTAAAGCATGCTCTGTTTGCTCTCCTTTCTTTAATTGCAGAAATTTTTAACAACACATCATATGAGACCCTACACAGAGCTTACGCAAAATGGTGTGAGGAACTGAGTGCCTCTTCTCAGAGCAACTGTGACCCTTAATCTGCACATCTTACAACTGTATCAGTACTGTTTTTTTTTTTTTAACAGTTTATGTTTAGGAAAGTGTGTAGCAGTATTATGTACTGTATTTTCAAATTGTTCATACTGATAGCAAAAATTGGTTGTGGTTTATGGCATCAGACTGCTGCATTTTCACAAATACAGTCACAAAGGCCAAATGTGGGGTGGCCAGTTTTGCTCTGATATAGGCTATTCCTACAAAAGGCTAAAGTCTGTAGAAATGGCCTATAGTGCTCAGAATTATGTCTAGTGTGTGTTCCTACACTCTTAAAGTGTGACCACAAATAATGCAAGGCCTCCCTGTCATGTCTTCATAGGGTTGTTAAACAGATAAAAGTTGAAAATAGTTTTTTTGATAGTTTAACACTAGTTAAAATATCTTTTTCTTATCATCTAAGTGCAGCAAAAGCTAGCAAATAACGTAAGAAGCTGATTGCTCCTTATGTTTGTTGCTCATTTTGACTGTCAAATATATTATGTATGCTCTATTAAAGATTTTTATTATCATAGTGTCTGTGTGTGTGTGTTTTTGTTATATGTTTTGTTTTTTTGTAATAACATAGTCACAACTTTTCATGCTGAAAACCTATATAAAGTAATGTCATTACTTCCAGTTCTAAAGTTTAACACTTGGTTAAACCAGCTAAGATATGTTTTATTAAATGCATGTTTTATTACAAACCTGATTCATTTGATAATTTATTTTGGATTATTTTTCTCTAGTGCTTAGTTTCTTCATACATTAGAAACTTTTGAGGAACACCAATGGCAGCTATAACCTGATAAAAAGACTGATGCCAGCAGCTGCAGGACCTGTACTAGCAATGAAAGAAATAATTACTGTAAATATAAGCATAACTAAAAATGTACAGTGGAAGTGAAGAATTAAACACTTCCATAAAAACAATATGGGTAATGCATTAGCAAACATTTGGCTTTTTACCAAGGACATATTGTGAGCATGGGCCCATGATTTTGCTTTAAAATGGGAGTCAATCTTGGAAAACTGCAGAATTGATTGAGGGTGTAGAGGTCCCCTTAAAAAAGTAACCAGTTTCCATTTATAAAGGTTTAATCAGACCACTATTAATTCTGTATTTTAAGCGTCAGAACCATATAAAGATGGTCACAATGTGGCTACAAATGCTACAAAGTGTAGTGAAGTATAAAGTAACATAACCTGCAAATATGGTAGCACTTTATAATAACTACACACTATTAAGCATTAGTAAAGCATTAATAAATGCTTAATTCATCATTTATAAAGCATTACTCTTCCTTTGTATGTAAGTTATAAACACAGATATAAATGGTTTATTCTTGATTCATGTTATCATTTAGAAAGTCTAAGTAAGTGATTAACAAAGTATTTAGATGCACATTTATACATATAATGATTAAGATATGAGCTCATTGCTTGTGAGTGTGTTAATAGAGGTTTTATAAATACTTATTTCATATTGTAATTCATGGTTAATTCAGGCAGTCACTAGTTGTTAGTTCAGTATTTTGTGTGACCTCATCTAAAGTGAGGACTGTTTTTGCCTTATTAAGCATTTATAAATGAAACTGAAAAGTCAGCAGGACCTAAAGACTCAAAGAAGTCTCAGCTGTCTTCACAACAGAAAAATGACAGACAAAGCACAAAGAGATACAGAACATACAAATATTTATTGCAAGATCCAACCCACCTGAAATTCACAGAATACTGAAACGTATGTAGGACCAGAGTCTAGAAGCCACAGGGTACTTTAACTTAAATATATTTACGCTTCTTCATTTAAAATACAACATGAATAAGGTTATCACAAAACAATA
>VUQI01001697.1:10899-38518 GCA_015106735.1 Paratilapia polleni | reverse complement strand
TGTGTTCAGGATGATGTGGAGTGTTAGGTTTCTGCCACACTTAGCGTTTTGCATGTAGGCCAAAAGGTTCAATTTTGGTCTCATCTGACCAGAGCACCTTCATCCACATGTTTGCTGTGTCCCCTGCATGGCTTGTGGCAAACTGCAAACGGGACTTCTTATGGCTTTCATTCAGCAATGGCTTTCTTCTTGCCCCTCTTCCATAAAAGCCCGATTTGTTGAGTGCACGACTAATAGTTGTCCTGTGGACAGATTCTCCCACCTGAGCTGTGGATCTCTGCAGCTCCTCCAGAGTTACCATGAGCCTCTTGGCTGCTTCTCTGATTAATGCTCCTTTTGCCCAGCCTGTCAGTTTAGGTGGACAGCCGTGTCTTGGTAGGTTTGCAGTTGTGCCATACTCTTTCTATTTTCGGATGATGGATTGAACAGTGCTCCGTGAGATGTTCAAAGTTTGGGATATGTTTTTATAACCTAACCCTGCTTTAAACTTCTCCACAACATCCCTGACCTGTCTGGTGTGTTCCTTGGTCTTCATGGTGCTGTTTGTTCACTAATGTTCTCTAACAAACCTCTGAGGCCTTCACAGAACAGCTGTATTTATACTGAGATCAAAGTACACACAGGTGGACTCTATTTACTAATTAGGTGACTTCTGAAGGCAGCTGGTTGCACTGGATTTTATTTAGGGGTATCAGAGTAAAGGGGGCTGAATAGTAATGCATGCCACACTTTTCAGATTTGTATTTGTAAAAATATTTGAACACCATGTATCATTTTCCTTCCACTTCACAATTATGGGCTACTTTGTGTTGGTCTATCACATAAAATCCCAATAAAATACATTTAAGTTTGTGGTTGTAAAACAAAATGTTGAAAGGTTCAAGGGGTATGAATACTTTTTCAAGGCACTGTATAAACCTCTGGTCAGCTTTCCCATATGGGCAAGCACTGTTTTATGTTTGTAGCTGAAAAGACTAATTCTGTTTATATAATTTCACTTGCTTACATTAACGGTGTAAGAGAAAAAGTTGGTTATCAGTTACACTCTTCGCATCAAATCTAGCACAGAGGCAAATTTGTTATTATAAAGTTTGCTGGTTTGATCCAAAAAACCAGCTGGTAAATTTATGAAAAAGTAAATTAACACCTCAATCACCTCCCTTAATAATTCCTCTTGAATTTCCCCTCAGCAAAGCCACTAAACCCAGAGATCCTCCAGAGAAGCTGAGACATGGAGCAATAATTAGGTACACTGTGCTCTGAGAATTTCCTGCACTAGAGAGAAGCCGTTAACGTCCCAAAGATGGTGTATTCATTAAGATCTTTACTACTGTAATCACATGCAACCCTGGTGCCAGAGGATCAAATGCCTCTACAATCCCCTCTCTGGTGCCTCTCCAATTCTTCATTGCTCTCAAATGCTGTCCGACTCTAAATAAAGATAAAACAGTGGGTTGTTGTGATGAGGAATCCAGCGCTTCATTTTGTTGGAGTGTCCATATGTGTGTCCCTGCATGTGAACATTCCAATAATCCAAAAACCCGACTGCATTGTGCTCAATGAATGCACAGGCCTGGCCTCACTTTGGTCACAGTGCTCAATTTAAATGCCTCCAACAGGCAACCTTACCACTCACTGTTTTTTTTTCTGTCATGCCGACACTGGCTGCTGAAAGAGGAAATCGCCCTGATACTGAAAGGAAATTGCATTGTTACAGCTGCAGTGGCCTGCATACCAAATTATCCCCACCATGGCGTACCTGTAAATAACAACCATTCCCTGCCTGTCAGCTGCTTTACAAATCACAATTAGAAAGCGGTTGAAAATTAAAAGCTCCCTAGTTATCTTAAAACAGAAGGTGGGGAGGCGACGTAAGCGCAGTTTAAACGCTCCTGTACTAATTGATTCAAGCCATGCAGTGAGAGAAAGAAAGAGACACGTTTCGGACGACAATTGCTGAAAAGACAGCGGCATATGTGGTCTTTAGATTTATGTGCAGCCAAAAAGAAAGGGTTTTAAAAAAAACCAACAACAGGGGACTCTACCTTTTTCTTGCCAGGTAATTGCTTATGGCTGATGATGTCACATGAAGGGAATGCTGGGGGAAGTGCTGTTGTGCATTTATACGTGTTTGGGTAGGCTTTCAGAAAAAGGACATGGAGACAATTTGCACGGGATTGATGCAGAGTGTGGCTATAGCAGCAGCAATACAGTTCAATGGATAAGGCATGACTGAGCCCTTTGTATGTGTGCTACAATGGCATACTGCTTCTTCTATGCTTGTGCTGCAGATGACTCCGTTTCATAGGTGACTGCTGAATACTGGATTCATACTATATGCTGCATTCTTGGCAAATGCAAGCTTAAATAAGCACAAGCCAGTACTCATCAGTAATTTTAACTAATATCTCACTTCATGACTATGTTGTCCTGTCCGTGTTGGATATCTTTCCCCGTGAACAGCAGAAGGGCATCCTGTCAGTTAAATTTACTTTGTTTCCTCGACTTTGGCCGACCCTGCAGCATCCTGGCTGCCCAGGAAGCAGGGAGCCTTGTAAATTAGATTAAGATACTGTGTGAAACACTAGTTCATTCCATAATGCTGTATCGACATTGGCAGCTGCCAATAAAATTCATGACATCTACATCATCATCCCGAGTGGAATGAACAGCCCTGTCAACTCGCACAGTGGGTGGGGTGGAGGCAGCCGCAAAGTGGAAGGAAAAAAAAAAAAGTCATGGATAGCGGCACACATGGCTAATTCACATACATATGCAGTTAGTACACAATTAAAGCACCGTGAATAGGTGTGGAATTGAGTAGCAGCCTATCCTCCATATACTGGGCAATGGAAATGGCGACAGTGATGTGATACATATTCTGAGCTAATGCCGTTTGCAGACGTGTCACCCTGAGAGGCGAGGCGAGTTCATGCCTGACCCCTCTCCTCTAACCCCAGGCTCTGGATCTGAGGAATAGTTTTACATATCTAGTCGACCTGTCCATCTGACATGACCTAGGGGCACGGCTGGGAGACACGAGCAGGCTTAACCAAATCTCACGCCGCCTAGCTGAAAAATGACTCTCCAGGTAATGTGGGCTTTTTTGTGCCCACTCCCATCCCAGGTGCATTCCATGGATTTTAAAAGGACGCTTTGAATTCAGCAAAGGCTCCGCTGAGAACAATCAAGGAACATGGCTGGCTGATTATGTATGGTCAGTCTGGGGGACATTCTCATTCATGTATGCATCTCAGCATGTGCAGCTCTTTATAGTCATCTTATGAATCTGCACCTCACTTCAAGACACACTTCTGAGGAAAGTCACAGAGGTGCCGACCACTAGCACATATCCATAACATATTGGCTCCTGTAGCTGTGCTGTGTGCAATTTCATTCCCATTTCATGTCTTTCTTATGCATCCATGTGTATGTGCGGGTCCAGAGGCTGCATTTCTAAACACAAATGGCATCTTTGTAAACAGAATGAAACAGTGGTCAAAAGGATGTATTACCTATTTCATTCCTGCTTTTCAAAAAAAAGAGCATGTATTGCCCATAAATCCTTTAACACAGAGGATATTGATACATGCATAAGAAAAACTTCAGTTCTGTGCCATAAATCAATATCCCTTTGTGCCATGAAGCAAACCCACCTTAGGAGAAACACATCTGTTAGTTTTATAAACAGTAACATGAAATAGACATGTAATATTCTGTATGCAGGGAAATGAGGGTCATGAACCATGTCTAGCCTTACATCACATACTATATTAGGCAGCACAATGACAGCCTTGCTTTTATAGGTTGTGTCTTTTTGTGTTGTTGTACAAGGGTTTGTGTAAATCCAAATAAATACAGCCATTGAATTATACTCATACGGAAATATAGTTGTATTAAACAGAAATAGAACCTACATCAACAATAAATAGAACCTAGCAGTTAAAATCTACTAAAACCTATCTAACAGTTAAAACATATCCTACACAGACTAAATGCCTGTGCTCCAGTGTTGCACATTACCAAGAACACATGCACCGAAAACTGTTTTTATTAACTAAAAAGTCTTCAGGACTCTGGTCCAACCTGAGACCACAGTTTGACCAGGTTCAGTTATACTCTAATAGTGTCGTGTAGGGTCTTGTTTTACTGCTACAGCTCCATCTGTCAGCAGACATAATCCAAAAAAAGAATTATAGTTAACAGTGTCAGCTCTGATCACGTGGTTACTAAGATTGCAGGAGAAAAAGGTTTTTACCAAATCTGGAGTTTCTGTAAAATGTTATTATTCCATAAATGCTTTTTAGAAATTTGACTAGCAAGTTTACCAAGAGATAACACAATGTTCGGCGCTTGGTCCTCTTCTATTCATCCTCTAATGACACCTCTTGGTAACATCAGATGCTGTCAGGGTCTATAGTGCTATACTGACAACATCTATTGTAGCTCTACACCTCCACAAAATCCATCACAACTGCATTCCATATTTACCGACTGTTTTATGGATGTACACCAACTTCCTCAAACTCAGCTTTGATAAAATAAGACAGACATGATCTTCCTCTCTCCCAAATCCCTCACCAAAACTGCTCATAAGCTCCCATGACCACATTGCCATTCTTAAGAAGCTTCTATGACTTCCATCCTTCTCCTTCCAGCAACCTCCACTACTAGGATCCCAAGATCCTCTAACCACTCGAACCAGGCACCAGACCTGGGACGACAGAGTATCTACAGCTGCCCCCTCCCTGTAGAACTCTTTCCCCAAACACTTTCAATACTTCACCGGTATGTTTTTGTTCCAAAGAGTACTCTGAACTCACCTTTTCACAACAGCTTCAATGTGTGCTTATTAGTCACATCTTGGATAAGGTTTGATTACCCATGGGTCTGTTTGGGTTTGATCTAAATATCAAGCATGCGGTATTACTGTTTATAACACTGGGTCCACATTTGTTTCAGGAAAGTGTGTTCTGGGGTCTTAGATAAAGGAAGCCAAAACGCCACAGACTTCTTTACAGCAAGTCTTCCTTTTGCAAACTGAGGAGTCGAGCCCTGCTAGCCATTGAAAGGAACGCAGATTTAAGGCACTTCTGCACTGGCTTCAATTTTTAGACAATGGAACCTATGGCTATCTTTTATATACAGTCTATGAGAAACAGATAAGCTGGGAAAATAAAGAAG
This sequence comes from Paratilapia polleni, assembly GCA_015106735.1. Classification (NCBI taxonomy): domain Eukaryota; kingdom Metazoa; phylum Chordata; class Actinopteri; order Cichliformes; family Cichlidae; genus Paratilapia; species Paratilapia polleni. Next base: position 33,334 of record VUQI01001697.1, on the reverse strand, counting down.
TGATGAGACTGACTCACTCATGCTGGTTTGGGACTCTACAACAGGAAAAAAAAATGTCTAGACACTCATTCACATAATGCATTGCCTAGCCTTTTACCCTATCCTTAATCATAATGAAACCAAAACCTAATTCTATCATTAACCCTCAGTGTTAATGCTCAGGGAGCTCTTTGAAAATAGGAAGACTAGCCAAAATGTGATCACAAAGTAGAAATGTCATCAAAACAAAGGTTTCAATCCAAAATTTGCTCACATTAGCAATAACATTAGACAGGTAATAACATTAGATTATGTTAATTTGCTGGAAATTCACCCTCACTATAGTCACTACTTGTTTAACCCTAATGTTAAATCAAATCTTTATATTAAAACGTAAAAAATTTACATTGTGGCAACCCAAAAGGAAGTTGAGTTTCCATAATGTGCCTACATGTAAATCCAACATGAGTAAAACAAGACAGACATATTTAACATATGCAGAAACTGCAGATCATGGCAAACCCAGCATAAACAGCAATAAATTACAAAGTATTCCACCGCACAAACTGAAACTACAGTCTCACAGGAGGAAGCTGTATTCAACTCATAAACGAGTCCAGCAGTTGCCTTCCTCTGGCTGCACTCATGCAATACTGTCTGAACTACAGAGGTCAGAAGTTAATGAAATTCCTGTGTTCAGTTAAATAGTCATTTAGGTAATATACTATGCTCCATACAAACCAGCCATAAATCATCCTAATTTAATAAATGTAGGAATAATGATGAGATGTCCAGCGAAGACGTTTACTCACAGACCTCATCCCACTTTAATAGTCACGGTGTAAAACAGAAAGACGTCAGATAGCATTTCAGCAGAAATGCATCATAGACAACTGGGTCAAATCCTACCTGAGGATTGCACTCTGGATCACATCTCCTTCCTCTTTCCTCTCATTAGAGCCATTTTTTCTGCACAAAAACCTGATTATTCAGGCAACTGCTTTTCAGGCAACAGAACTGCAATCAGAACTGTTTCTTTTTTCTCTTTTTTTCCCTGAATATTCAACTCATTTTGCCCCATAAATCTGCCAAGTATCAGTTTGGACACATTAGCACATAGCATGCATTAGCCAAGATATATATTTTTCAAGCAACACTGTGCCTTCAGTAGGAGGCATAATGAAGTGTGAAGGAGAAAATCTGGTGTTGCACAAATCCCGGGTGAATATCATTTTTGTTTTGGGACTGAGTGGACACTGTTGTTCAGGAGAACTTATAACCTTTTCAAAATGCCTTTACACCTGACCAGCAGGGGTCTTTTTTATTTCAGCTGTACATTTTCACAGAGAGGAGGGGGCAAAGATGAAATGTTTCTGAATAGGAGACTCCAGCTGATTGAGTTTCAAGGAGGGATAAATGAAGGTCAGTTAAGGCACTGGAAATTTTCCCTTTATATTTAGTTTCTGCATCTTTACAACAGTTTTTTCCCCATTTGTTATGTGTTAAGCATAAGGTGCACACATCAATGGGCATCTCTTCTCCTGCCTTAAGTGTTTCATTACAATCTAGTGCCCCCTGATGGATGCAAAGCCCTGGTGCCTCTCAGACGCCTGGCGAGGTGCTGTGAATTTCATCGCAGCATTGGAACAAACAAATTAGCCGTTTTGGAGGCGTTCACTGATACTTTAATGGGCATGCTCTCTTACCAGGGCTCCTCTCAAAACTGAAAGCAGCTCCATTTCTGCTCCTCTGAAACAGACAGCCCACCCCCACCCACTCACCCATTCTCTTCCTTCACAAAAAGCCCATTTGGCAGAAGCAACAACAAGAATCACTATAGCAAGCAAGAGCGACCGGGGGAACATCCAGCATGAAGACAAATCAATGAAATCCATTTGACTTTCAAGCCTCAAAATGCCAAAATGCCAGAGAGTACAAAAAAGCAGCATTTCTCAGTGCCCTATCAAACCTCCCTAATTCTTTGTGACATTTCCTGGCAATTTCCTGCACTATGTAAATGTCTTCCAGCAATCTGATTTAAACAAATGTCATGAGTTAAGCAACTGGACAGACATTTCTTTTTTGTTTTTTGGGGTTTTTTTTGTTTTTTTGTTTTCTGCATTTTATCTTGTCTCACTGAAAGACCATCTAATGGTCAAATAAGCCCTGGGGACAGGTGTGTGATTTTTTTTTTCTTTTTTGTTAATAAAAAAGGGAGCTGGTTGTTCATGGTGTTCATGTTGGACATTCCACCCAGTCCACGCAATATTACATTCTCCCTGCATGATGTTGCACCAAACTCTAATAAAAATCCAGCACAGTGTATATACCTTTTGTAAGCAGGCTCTTTCCTCTCCAGAGGAGACACTGTAAAAGTTCAAAGCCGAGGCTCCAAGCAGCATGTGGCCTTCTCAGCTCCAGTGCAACCTGTCTGCTTGTATGGCTGCTGGGGCACATCATTTTAGCTGGGCTGAGATCTGAGGCCGAGAGAAAGGGAGGGGCGGGGAGGGGGGGCAAGCAGAGAAAAGATCCGGTCTTCTGTTTCTGCACAGGAACGTGGCACTCGCTGTCCAGCAGTGTGCCAAATTCTGCTGTGTGGAAGCTCATAGCTGCTTTCTGTGTCTTGAAAACTGTCCAAACCTCTAAGCTTCAGAGAACGACAAATAGCCAAGTCCACGTGGAACCTTCTGGAGCTCTGCTGCACTACCGCGAATGGCGCTGTCTTGGCACTGAAATGACCCTTGAGGGCTAATTAATTGTCCAATCTGACAAACTGACACTGTGCACTGCTAACCTTTCCAAATTCTGGAATACAGGAACTAAGAGGTGCAGAATATCATGCTCTACAAAATATTAACAGGGAGATGATCCACTGCAGAGCATAACTCATGTTTGATGTTGACAAAGCATGTGCGACCCGAGTGTTATTCATTACAGTCATACTGCTGCATCAAAATGTTATTTATAATAACTGAAATGTTAATCTAATGAAAGGCTTGTAACAGTGGCTTGTAGTCTGTGGAGATGCTGCATACGACAGCGTTACGCAGACCCATCACTCCACTGTGCGCTGCTGCTGCCTCTAACACTGAGCTTTATTTGACCAACAGTGCCACCTAGTGAAGAACATCTCAAGTGTCACAATATTGCAAAAGTCATTGAGTTTACAGGACATTTTAGAACAGTGGTTCTCAAAGTGGGGTCCTGGGATCCCCAGGAATCTGCGGCTTATAGTGAAGCGGTGTGTTTATTTATTATACATTTGTATTTGTGTAGTAATATTAAAAAAGTACATATCTACAGATTATGAGCTTTTGTATCAACAAAACTTACATATGGTGTCCATTACTCCCACGCACGTTATCGTGGGACCAAAACAAAGTCTAAAATGATTGTGATGATTTCATGTGCTTCTGAAGGATTTAGACTGAAAGGTTACAAAAGGTTACAGTGGCATGCAAGAGTGCAAAAAGTGGTAAGCATTAAGGCATTATAAGGAGGTCCTTGGAAAAAAAAAGGTTTCTCCCCTGTAAGGCATGTTCTCTGGAGGAGAGTACAAAGTCCAGAGTCCAATTTCAAATGAAATCCTGGAGACTGTAATCTAAAAAAGTTGTCTTCTTAAAGTCATCAGTGATCTTTTATGCAGCACTATCATGGGATTTCTACTACTTGAGATTTGTTGGGGGATTGATTATTGTGTAGTCTAACCTAAATATTTACTCATATTTGTTCTTACATAAAATTTATAAAGTATAACAGATTAAATATTTTCCCTTTTTTAACAGTCCCTTCTTACCTGTTTGTAACATCTGGAAGGTTAACCAGTTAATCATTTAATATCTTTTAACATTTTAATATCAGAGAAAAATTAAATCTGCTTTACATTCATTACAGTAGTGATGCCAGAGCAATTGAAAAGTGTCTAACCTTTAAATATATTTCATGATGTTCCAAGTAGGTGACCTTAAAAAGTTGTCATGTAATCATGACTCGTGTTTACTGGAAATCTTGTTTATCCTCTGAGCTCAGTCTGATGCGGGATTAGGAATCGATTAGGTCATGCGTGTGTGAAACAACAGTTGCATAAGTACAGATGTGTGGCTTCATACTCAGGGAAGCAAGGCTTTTTAAAAAAATATTTTTGTGTCTCAAGAGACTGTTGCCTAATATTTTAAGTTTTATGTTGGGCAGTGTTTAAACGTTTAAAAAGGTTTATAATTTCTGTCTGATAAATGATCTCGTTTCACCCTCATCAAACTGAGAAACACTTTAGCCTTTCACTAGTCTGTAAGCGATGATTTCTCTTGCTTGGTCAGTCAGAGTGAGGACCTCCTGTGTACGAAGATTTATAACACACTAATGTGGCAATGTGGCAAGCAGACAGTCTGCAAACTTGTGCTGTTCTGGCGTGAAAGCTATTTACATGATCCTTCTCCTTCCAAGTGCCTCTTGTAAGCCTGCTGTAACAGACGCTGATAATGTTTATGGAAGTTTCATTGCTTTTGTTGGACGGTTAAACTGGTCTTTGTGGTTTATGAGGTCAGGCTGTTTACAAGTCTGGGCTGGGCTTCATGGAGCGCAGAGAGCGCCTTCATACACATGCTTAAACCTCGGCTTATTAAAGACACAAACACAAATATGATCACTTAAATCTTTCTGTTTCTTGATAGTGACTGCACTGATCTTTTTCGTGCTAATTAATTTTTACTCCCATCTTCAAACGGTTTTATTTCTACTTTTATGCACCCAGCGTTTATGTCAGACAGATACAGCATGATCTTTAATTAGCAGAGATTAAAAACATCATACCCATAAAGACAGTTAGTTAAAGAAATTTGGATTTTTTTTTTTTTCCATTTTACACTGAGTGAAATCTCAGTAAGTATCTGTATTAGATGTTGTAGAGATACACACAGGTTAACACAAAGAGATATAAGCGCAGGCGGGTTCACCTGCAAGTAAGGAGCCTCTGAAGACTTACTTACTTTACCGCTACCCAACCACGTCTAAAGGTAGTGACCTGTACTTGCCACCTGTCAGACATTTATGCCTAACAAACCTCTGACGCTGCCATCGTACCAGAGATTTCCTCCTGGAACCATCCTTCACTGATGTTTCACTTCTTTAATCCCATAACATGTTTAAGTGGCGGCGCAGTAATAGGGACCCCTCCCCAGCGCCTCCTGCTCCTTCCTTTCCCCATTCCTTGTCCTTTTTTTTTTTTTCTAAGTCACATCTTGAAGATACCTCGTTTCTGTCTCCTCTGCAATGCCTCAGAGAGTTCTTCAAATTGGAGCCCGCGACCCCAAGAGATTCAGGATCCACTGGGTGGATGTTCCAGTGTAGCCTCTGCAACTAGCTTCCAATGGAAAGGTGAATACCCTCCACGCTGCTCGTGAGCATACAGTTCACAGCTCTCTTTTCATTCTTTCTCAAGTGCATCCTTCATTCCTTTTTAACCACAAATCCAAGTTGATGTAAATGAGAACACAATGTCTGGCTGTAGGGAGGTTGTGGAGATGTCTTGTGGGAACGTCGGCTGGGGGTCGAACTCAACTCACCCCCGGGTGACAGGATGGACCGCTCTCCCTCATGGTGATGGTCAGATTCACCCCCTTGCCTGACAAACTGGATTAACATCTGTGATACTACAGGGATTGCTGCTCTTTGCTTCGAGCCTGACAGTTACAAATGAGTGGGGAAAAACATTACTAATCACACACATAGGATGAATACGATTAAACTGCTCAAAATCAACATATCCTTAAAACATCTCCCAAACCTGCAGCTCCTCCATGCTACATTTGGTAAATAAAAGAGAGAGTCCAGACGTGTAAGAGCTGGTCTGGCAGTTAGTTGGTTAAAACTCCAAAATTTTTCCAGCCTTTTCTTCAGGAAGTCATGTGACTTTGCCATCAGCACAAACAGTACAAATGCAATAAACATGTTTCAGCCTTTAAGCTGCACCAATTATCAAACAGCCTGTCAGCAGTGTATAAAAGTGACTAGGGTGGACAAGTTTTGCGTGTTGTCTTCTTTACCACGTGACCACGTGGCCGTTATCACTACCTTCGTAGCTGCCTCACACTGTCAAAGCAAATCAATTAATAGTGCAGTCCAGCAATATTTAGCAGCTTACAGGAAATGTGGAGGGTAGGTATATGCAAGATATGGCTAGACAGGTCAGTGGCAGCAACAGTGAGAACATGATGAAGAAGGGGACAAACTGAACAAAACCGAAAGCAGGGGAACAACAGGAGAGGTGAGAAGGGGAGGAGGCTTGTTCAGACAGCTATGTCAGGGGGGCTAACACTAATGATCTCTTGGTATCTCTGTCAGCGGGGCCTGTCTCAGCAGGTGGAGGGAAGCATGTCAGCTAGTAGCGAGGCAGCAATCAGGGAGTACCCAGCAGCTACGCACACTGCTGTCTGGCACTCACTTCTTGCACAGAGATACACAAGCCCACTCGAAAGCAAGAAAAGATGGTTCTTTATCAAATGATAACAAAACACTGTGTGCTATGTTTATTCATGTAATTAACCCTAACCCTGCTGACTCCCAGATCTGCGCAGCTGCCCCTGCTCCTCAGGCTGCAGCTTCCTGACTTTCCATTAGACCCTTCAGCATCTCCAGTCAGAACTGACAACCTCCAAGAACCTCATTAGTGGCAGAGAGAGGCAGACATGGATACAACAGCACTGCAGCAAATTGCCAGGGAATTCATTTAAATGCACATGTGATGTGGTGACAGTGGGGGTAAAGGGGTATGGGTTAGCAGTATTGGCGGAGGTGTGAGGTTGCAGGTTGGAGGCCAGGACGCCTGCCACCATCTAGTATCACAGCAGCTCTGTGAGTGTGCATTTATGTGGATTATATGTGTGACAGCTGTCAAAGACACCAGTCAGGGAGACTGAGCCTGCCTCGGCATGTCATTAAACACAACACAGTCTCACTGCTGAGGGGTAATTAGTGAGATGTGGAGTGGGACAGAGTCATCGAGGGAAAGAAATGGACACAGGGAGTGGAGGATGTCGAAGCCAGTGGGGAAGAAGAGACTGTGACAAATACTTTTAAACATGTTTCGTGTAACAGTTTGCAAACCAAAGCAAGATTTTTCTGCAAAAATGTAGCAGAGAAGCTGTGCCCGAGAATCAAGAGTTCTGCCAGCTTGCCCAAGCTGCATCCAGGCATCTGGTTAAATAATTTTAACCCTTTCATTGCATGGTAGTCACTACAGTGGACAGCTATTCAAAAATTTCACTTGCATTGTTCTTTTCATGCCTAAAGGGTAATAAAAACAATTATAGAAAAAATCTTGACTGAAGATGTCAATTCATGCATGAAAGGGTTAATACACTGTAAACCTGAAATCTGTGTCTAACAGCTAACCTTTAGGGTATGTAGAAGAACATAAAACATCATTTAGCATCAGATCCTGACCCATCTGCGTGTTAATGAAGTTCTGTTCCACATGTGTAAAAGCGCATATTGCTCTTTTTTTTTCTCCTGAATGCCATGAGATGCTGCTGGGATTTGATTTAATTAATTCATCTGACACAGCTGAAATCTGTCCGATACTAGAGAGAAGTTAAAAATAAAGCAAACTACATGAAAGTCAAACGGCTCGTGGCTTCATTATCAATAAACGCTTGTCATTCGCATTTGGGGCCGGGGTCCTTGCTAGTGAAAAACACCTGTGTGTTACTCAAGAACAGTCACTGCACAGCTGAAGAGGTGAGGTTTTAACCTGTGTTTATCTGCCACTGGAGTCCCAGTTACATCACATTTTACAAATGGTGGCTTTAAAAGCTGCTTAGAGCACCTTTAAATAGTTCAGTTACATGTGTCCATTGCCAAAATATGGGAAAACAATTTTTTGTGGTGTGTAGTAGGCAGCATCAACCCATAATCTTCCCTGAGTGACACATCATTCGCTAGATGTCACTGGATTGAATACAAGTAATCACACTGATGTGACTGATAATAGGTTTATGCTGTTTACGCTGACGGCTTTGTTGCTTGCGGTGACGTGTTGACATGATAAACCTATTAGTCCACATTACATAGGAGTCCAAGAAATTTAAGTAAGACATGCCAAAATGTCATTACAGTGGACAGAAATAGAAGGGAAAGGCTTAAACAAGCTAATGACTGCAGTGTCTGATCATACCAAAAAGCTTTTCTATGCTCTGCACAGAGAAAATGGAAAAGGAGATTTCATTAAGAGCAGAATAGTTTATTCAGTTTTTTTATCCATAAACAACAGGTAGATTAATTGAGAAACAGATGCTAATTAGTGCGAGAAAGACTTTGAATTCATCCTTCATTATCCCAGTTAGCACCCTTCACTGTTTAATGGTTGACGGCACTGGCAGTACTGGTCTGCTCACCACTTTGGTCAAGCTTTCGGATTTTGCACAGACATACACAGTCCTCAGAGGACCGCAGCAGTGCCTCCAAAACATAAGAATGCTAATATATATGATAATTACCTCATAGATTACATCATTATGCTATATAGTATGAAGGTTAGGATTAGGTAAAATAATAAGACATATTAAAAAAAAACAACAGAAACTGTTTTAAATCAGCAACCTCTGGTTTATTTGTTAGTTCCAATATTGCAAATATTATCTTGCTGTAATCCTTAGATCAGCCAGACAGCACTCAGGCAGATTTATCATGATGCTGCCTCTCCCTGAGGACGGGATTCAGGACTGCACAGGGCTGGAGATCTGCCCCGACTAACGACGGGCTTCTGGCAACAAGTTGTGATGGATGAGCCATGAGAAATGGCTAACGAAAGACAGGCCTCTAGAGGGGCATAAATTCAAAATCAGCTAGCAGATTTGCAACTGCTTGCCTGCGTGTGGTTGCTTTAACATTCCAAAGGCAACCCAAACTACAACGCACACTGGGGGAATTGTTTAACCTTTCTTCTTCTAAACACTGAATTCATCATATTATCCTTTGATTATTCTGTATATAATGCATGACACATGTTTTAAAGTCTTTTTTTTTATATACACTGACTCTTACTAGCGGCGGACTCAACTTTCCTGATGAAGTTTTTTTTTATGTTATGGTCCTAAAAAGACAATTAGACATTTTCTTAAATATTTTAAGGCATGTCAATTGTAGTGAAAAATCTCTTAAAGTGTTGAACTGTCACTTCGAGATGCTTCCAGAATAGTTTGACTGAACCTATGAGGTGTCAAATTGTAAAGATAGCCTCAATGTTGGCACATGCATGTCAATTTTCATTAAGGGTATAATTTTAAAAAAATATGGACACACATGCAAGGTTTGAGCATGAACTTATACCATACCGAGTTTTGTTTTCAGCATCTGAAGAAAACAGAATTAAACCCCAGAGGACCCCTCTGCTGTCTCCAGTACAAACCACTCTATCCTCAGCACACTTCAAAACATCTACTACATATGACTGACACACATCATAGTCAGTGGAGAGCCAAGAAAGTGTGTTTCTTTGTGTAGCAGCACACACACACACACAGAGAGCAATCCATCTCAGCCCCTCACTGCTGAGCGTTCAGAGCCAGACAACCTGCTATCTCTATTAAGCTGGTATCCCTGAAGAGCCCTTTGCTGCTGCCAGACCTGGAGCACAGCTGATCCCCGAAGACCATCAATCTGAGCAGCAGAACTGCTGCTGAAGCTCAGGCTGGATAGTGCAACAAGACTTCTCATATTCCCACACCTTTTCTGCAGAAGTGAGGTGCAGACAGTATTAACATGAATATCTGCATGTAATGCAAACATTTAACCATATTCTGCGTGTGCACTTGCATGCAAACATTTAGTGTGGTTAGCAATCAGACATGCACTTGTTAAAAAGCTGTTTGCAAGATGAGACGTGTTTGCATATTTTTTTTCTCGTGAGAATACAGTGAAACCAGAGAGTCGTATTTGCTTTCAAATATGGTTACTCAGACTAAAATTATACCTTCATATGGCCACTAGGTGATAGCAAAGTCACACAGCTTGGGTTAATACGACGAGTTCCATTGCGGGGTTCAGCACCACCTCCAATATCAATAAAAGTCAATTATATTCAGAAAAAACAGCCTCAAATGCCATATTCTTGTATTACTAATACCAGTGATTACAGTATTTACTAAAAACCTATTTATAACATTTGGACAAAAAGAGGGTAAGCCACAAAGAAACGTGTAAGTAATGTGAGTTTAGGTTTACCATGCTCTACATTCCTCGCTGAGAGAAGCAAATGAGGACAAAAATACAGTTGGTCAAAAGCTATCGGGGGAAGTTACTCTTCTACATTCCCGCAAAATGTGAATCACTACCTTTCTTGCCAAAAACTACACATCTCCTCAGCCTGCTTTCTCCCTCTCCTTTCTCTAAAGCCATCTGTGGAAAATTGAGTTACTTGCCATTTAGAGGAGTGACACGCAAGGCCAGCGTATCGCATGTTGCATGGACAGTGCCTTTAAATGACAGATGAGAGGAGAAATGTGGACACCAGGGCAGCTGTCACTGGTGTGATTGAACATGTCATGGTCTGGGCTGATCCGAGATAAGCACTGGGTGTGCACTACTTAGGGACTGGGCCACACATAAGGGGGGAATAAGCTATTCTGGAACTGACCATGAAGCTGCAATGCAGAGCCGAGCCATTTGTGGAGGTTGGTAAATATTTTCCCCCGGTTATTTGGCTCTTTTTTTTAATGCATCTGACTTAAGTCCATCATCTATGTGTTAAGTTGTCATGATATCCAAACACCACTACAGGATGTATTGTGAAATTCATTGTGAATTCCCTTGTTCTACAAGCATAGAGTTTTACACATAAGAAAGATAATTTGTTACCTGAGATTGAAATAAGACTTAGACACACCTTATGACGCAGTCTATTCACATTAATCTTTACCTATAGGTCAACCTAGCAGTTCTGGCTACTTAAGTTCGAATCCCAAACTATGGATATTATTAACAGACAACCTTGTCTACTAAAAATTATGTTTATGTGCTACTAATTTGTAACAGCTAATGCATTTTAAAGAAAACATAATGCTGGTTGGATCATTGCATAATGAAGAAATATTGTTAATTGATCTGGCAAGAACATATCACCAAAGTTTTTATCAACAACATTCATTTTCCTCCAAAATGCCACACACTGTCCAATTTCTGCTTGTCGTTCTAATTCTTTTGTTATTTTTCAGCACTGGCAACTCTTGGTTAAGGTTTAGGAAAGAGCCCAGTTTTGGTTTAACACAGCAAAAGTTAGATATAGCAGTGACATTTAATCAAAACCATGATCTGTCCCTTACCTTAACCAATGTGCTTTTGTTGCATACACCTAACCACAGACTGGAATCAGGACTGTGGACTCTGGCATCTCATTCCTGCTCTTCATACGCCCACAATCCACCCTGACCACCTCCATGTGACTCCAGAGCACCACATAAATGTCAGGCTTGATTCTCTGTTGCTTTCAAGAGTAATCCAAGAGGCTAACTCATAAAACAACAGTAAGATATATAGGTAATCTTTCTCTGAGGCAGGCTGTAACACAAGAATGAGCAGCCTCCACACTTCTGGGAAGTCTTTTGAAAAAGGTTTTAGGGATTTTTCTCCCACTTTGCCCCAAGCACATCAGCTAGGTTGACCAAGGATGCTGGGTGAAACAGCTGACTGTCAGTGTTCCAGTTTATCCCAATTATCTCTGATGATGCTCCCACTCCCAAATGGGAAAGCCAGCCATATCCAATCTGTTGGAAGCACATATTACTATATACTGTAGCATTAAAGGCTAATAAATTCCCCTTTAACTCTTTCTCCCTTGGCCGCCCACTAGGAGTAACCCATATACATCTTACTAGGGCTACCCTTGGGACCACCTGGAACCTATTCTAATGGTCGAACCATGTCTTTCTCGATATCATCATTAATGGGGATGTCATCAAATGTCATCTTTATGGGGGTAAAGATTTAATTCAACCTGGCATCTTCTGGATTGACATGGCCAGTGTGGCTCTGCAGGTGATGCCAACTACCTTTGTTGTATAGATTCAAACAAGGAGCGGCACATGTGACTAGTAAAGGCTCACTGTAGCTTTCCACCAAAAAAAAAAAGTGATTTTGTATCACATTTTATATCATCCTGCATATTCATCCAAACATTTTTTACACATGTGAGACAGGCTTTCATTTCACACTGTCTAATGAGGAAGACTGCAAGTCATTACAATTTGATGGTGGTGGTGTTATGATGTGTGACTTCTTATTTTACCTGAATCCCTACACAACAGGTGGAGAGTGCAAAGTTAGCATGATCCATAGAACCACAATAGGCACATAACTGGGAGATATACAAGTTTGACTGAAACTGTCATTCAGAACCTAAAATAATTAGCTCATGGACAAGCCACAAAAACTATGTTCATATACAGTTCATGCCTTAAAAGGACCAAATCCAGAATTCGATTTGTTATGTTTTTTCAAAGTCTACCGTGTCAGCTATGTGGAAATGTCGGAGTATATTATAAGAAACATTCAGCCAGATAAACAGACCTGGTGCAGCATAGTGGGCCTCAACTACACTGCAAAATAGTGACTAAATGTACACCTAAGTGTTGGGAGAAGAGCAGGAGGGTCATCCACAAAGATTGCTGGTGAAATTTTACTTTAACACGTAGCAGTACTGATATGAAAGATTAGCAATATGATCACATAAACAAAGACAGAGCTGGTAAACTACACGCTCCCATCCGTCACTTTCACTTTGAGTCCACGTGCAATCAATCACAGGCCACCGTAATGGAGCACAGGCTGCGGATATGAGATGATGCTATCCATCACTATGAGGGTAATGTGACACTCATAATGTCTGCAGACAGGCTGAGGGGAATTGAGTCAAATGAAGTGCTCTGCTCTTTGAAGTAACACCTTGGACAGGATAATGATGATGAAGATGAGGTGTTATTCAAGCTTACTGTGTGGTGTCCTAAACTTTCAAAAACTTTCAAAAGAAAAAAAAAACCTTGGCCTTACAGGGTATATATATATATATAGAGTATATATATATATATATATATATATATAGATATATATATATATAGATAGATAGATAGATAGATATAGATATATATATATATAGATATAGATATATAGATATATATATGCTGTTGCTGGAACAATGACTTTAATTCAACTGTTTTGCAGTGCTTCATAGCCTAATGTGTGTTCCATGTGAGCAAAAGTAAACACAGTTAAATGCTCCATAGTTTCCCGTAAGGCCAAAGAGAAAGGATGGGTGGTAGCCTGCCCTTTTTTAAACCCAAGGCTACTTTCCCTCGGCCCACAGAACACTCTTGACAGGCCTAGGTGGTATTTTATTATTTCAGTTCATTCTGTCTATTCCGACTCTATAATTACTCCCTACATGTCATTTAACCCGGCCTTTTTTTTTTCAAATTACATGTCTGACCCTCTCTTGGGGATAGGATTTCCCTTGCCATGTATTTTAACGTACTCTATTTTAAACCCTCTCTCTGTTATTATTTTTCATTTTGGGTTGTTCCTTTAATCATTGTCCTATGATCTTGCTTTTGGTATTTTGTCTGGAACTGAAAGCTAAAATGCTGAAAATATGTGGCAAAGTTAAAGCAAGGGTTGCTGTTGGGTTGTCCAGAACCTGCTCAAAACAGTTGGGGGACATATCTGTGTGGGGTTTTCTGTGTGTGTGTGTGTGTGTTTGATTGTATTGGGATTGAAAGAGCTGTACAGTATAATGCAGATGGTCAGTTGCCACCCCAATGACAACATCTGAAGCGATTACTGGTCTGTGATTTGCCTCAGTTTTAGAAGTGTTCCTAAAACCAAACCAGCAAAAATGAAAAAATGACTCCCGGCATTGTGAGTACAAACAGTCTAATTGTGGGGCTACCAGAGATGTCATTTCCAAGAGAGTTCCTCCTCTAATTTTAAACCAAAACATCATATTATTGGACTGATGCCTGTCTAAAAGAGAGGGCGAGAAAGAAAGGAGCGACAGGCCTTTCAGGGCCTTTGTTTACGTGAGCGTTACAGGCACAATTCCCACAAATGTGGATAGGAGTCCTTTGTAAACAGGGCTTGAGCGAAGCTGCTGTTCGTCTGCCAATCTAAATACAACAAGGGGCCCATGGTAAGCTTCACTGCCATCTCTAATTCTGGCTTTGGCTTTGGCTTTGGCTTTGGCAGAGACCAGGTCCGTGGTTCGAGGCCACACTGCTGTACGCAGCCAGCGAGCCAGGAACTTTTCTTTAACTGGTGAAAGCTATGAACCACATGTATGGATGCACACTTTACACCACACAGAGACACAAATATGAATGCACTTAGAATTTGATAATGCAATTCGATAATGCATTTAACGCAATACGACGTCCATGCCATGCACCATTAAAAAATGTGAATTTCTTGGTGAGACTTTTGAATTATTTCAATTCTTGCAGGCAATATGACCACCACACATTATAGCATATAGAACTATTTAGTGCTAACTTTAAAAATAGACTTAAGAAAACAGAAAAGCAGTCTTGAGACGTTATTCACCAGGTTTGTGTCTGTCCTAGTTGCTTTATGAAAGTGTCATGCTCTGGCTTCTCGTATAGTTTTAGACTGCCAGTGAGGAAATGAGCTCCGCCTGACATCAGACTCTGGATCACTGCTGATGTAATTATCTGTATGGTAGGTTAACATGAACACTCTGCTCTGTCGACTATTTATAATTTAAATCTGCACGTCCGACGTGCTGTGCTTTCCGATAATGAAATAATCTGATGATGATGATGATGAGCACTGTAACAGCAAATGTGCCACATGCAGGTGTATCAACCTCATGATGGAGGATGTCGCAGTGAACACTAGGGGGAGCCAAGCCATAACAAGAAATCACAACAAATCCCCTTTACAAATCCCTAAAAGAAAGTTTCATTCCCAAGTGAAGTAAACCCACTCTTAAAAGGACAGTTTTTGTCCTTCATTCTTGTTAGGGATGCCACTGATGTGTGACTTGTCCTTGTCCATCAGTAATTGCTCTTAACACAGCCTTGTTGTTAAAGTTGGAGGTAAACTTGTGTGATGGAGGAACCGTTCATTAAACCCACGGAGTGAACTAGGGACAGGCTAATGAGAAAGGCGCCTTTGACAGACCAAGGCTGGCTGTGTAATAATTGGCCGAGGCTAAAAAGGGTTGCAGAAGAACAAGGAGTTAAAATGGACAGAAGCTCTTAGCCTTCCAGCTTTCCCCACTTAGCCGTATTTCACTGTGTTTTCCACAGATTTTTTGGTTGACTGGCCACACATAAATTGATACAAATCCATAATCCAGATTCAGACTTAAACTCGCCTCTCCCTCCCTGCTTTTCCTCACAGGAGTGTGTTGAGTATTGATCCGAGCCTGAATAATTGAGAAGCTTAAGCTAAGCAAGCATGTGAGGGAAATGGTACTGAATAGTACATCCCAAAATTGGGCATCTAATTTGAAGTGCACAGAGCTGCAAGTCAACAAAATTGGGCCTCGTACTTTTGTAAATGCATGCATTTTGTTCAAGGAAGTTTTGTACTCATAATGTAGACAAAAGTTCCTTCAGGTTAGATGGTGTGGGTCTGGATGACATATTCTCCCAGGCTACTTTGTCAGTTTCCAGTTCAGAAAGTTCAAACCCCACACGCTTGTTATTATGAAATACTTAAAAAGAACGTAATGTAATGCACAGGATGCCTCGCTCTGTCCACTTTCCCAGGCTCCCGCCCTCTGCTGCTCCTGAAGGGACTTATTAAAATCCATATTTTTCCATCAGACCATTTAAAAGATTTAAGAAACAGAGTGCACCTGTGGCTGCTGATTGTTATGGGTCACATTTGGCTAGCTGCAAAGAGAAAAACAACTTCACACCGTGACTCTGTCTGAACCCACTCTCTTCTGAAGCGTTGACACAACATCCTTCTACACATGCAACTGTCATGACTTTCTCATTTGGGTTCTGACATGGATCACAACTGCCAAGTGCTACCAAAGCCTCACATGGGCTCTTGATATGAGAAACATTTGCCAGCGCTGACAGAGGATACTGCATGTAGCAGTTGGTGCATTATAGTGGCAGAAAGACTGCATGTAAATGTACTGCTGGGATTTACACTGCATTATAACTGCTTTACCAAACTCAGTGAATGACTCATTTAAAGACAGTGGGAATATTAAGTAGCACAAGGCACCAAAGTTCATAATATTGCACTGAAATTACAACAATAAAACTTTCAAATGTCTAACGCATGTCTACTGTGAATATGAGATGGACATTTGGTTTGTAGATTGGAAGCCCTGATTTAAAATTTGGTGTTGTTGGCATCTTGGTTTTGTAGAGACAGAAGTAACCATATCTTCGCAAAGTGTACAGTGCTATGTTAGCAGCTAGCACAAGCTAGCTTGGTTAGCAAGTTGCACTCATTTTGTATCTCACAGGCACAGATACATGTTAATTAGTTGCAGATAACATACCAATAGCATACTTGGACTTTACTCACCAAAAGTATTAAAAAATGCTTCAAGCAGGCACTCACCTGCTGCTCTAATCACTCAGGCTCCTAATAACTTTAAGCTACAATACATTTTAAACATTTAAATGTCTGAGTTTAAGAAAAAAGAAGGAAAGAAAAAAGAAGAAAAAAAACACTCTCTCTACAGTTAGTATGAAGAGATAAATTAGCTTAGACACCAAAACCTTTTTCTGTACTAGGCTGTAAACATGTCAGTTTCAATTGGTAATTTTAGGAACTGCAGTTTTTGGCAGTTCTCCGCTGGTTTCTTTTTTCAGCCCTAAAGGCTGCTGCTTGGTCCACCTGTTAAATCTGGAGAAGTAAATAAGTTATAGTAGAAGTCAATTCCAGTATAGTAGAAGTTAGAACTGTACAGTTATTTAATGGTTATTTATCTTAATTAAGTGTTTAAAAACTACATGCAAATCTAATTAACAGCCACTAAATGTCAAAAGTATGTGTTCAGTTTCTCATTAAAATTGGCAAAACGAATTCTGTCATTTACATAATACAGATGGCTGCCCCTCCCTGAGCTTGGTTCTGCCGGAGGTTTCTTCCTGTTAAAAGGGAGTTTTTCCTTCCCACTGTTGCCAAGTGCTTGCTCATAGGGGGTCGTCTGACTGTTTTCTCTCTAACATTGTAGGGTCCACAATATAAAGCACCTTGAGGCGACTGTTGTGATTTGGTGCTATATAAATATAATTGAATTGAATTGAATTAAATCGATCCTGCTGTACAGGCTTCATCCTCCTTTCATTCTGGGTGTTCATGACTTAACGTGGTCTCTCTGTGACGGCAAAATAAGTACAATAGTTCTTGTTTTTTTACCTCAACAGAAACCCACACCACTTGTGTCAAACATACAGGACACTCATTCAACGAACAATACTGAATGTCTGCTTCTCCGGTATCTCTCACTCTGTTCGTTCCCTCCACATGTCACTGGGGAGAAGACAGGCGTGGGACAGGCCCAGCAGCTGATGATGAAATATGACTTGGTGATTTGTGGATTGTCTGCTGTTGAAGATGTTAGAGAGATACAGTCCTCAGACTTGTAGTTGGAAGCGGCAACAAATGGGCAGCGATTCCATTTTTTTCCCCCTCCCTTCTTCTTCCCCCCCGCATTGCATAACTTCCACTTGTATGATACACAGAAGCTTAAGTTACTGTTCAGGGGACGCAGACATTTTATTTCTACAGTGGTAGAAAAACACAGATCGTAACCCCATTTTGTCATATTTTAGGTAGCATTCTGCAGCTGCAGTCCAGAGCTTTTTGTTTTGGTTTCATTTGCTAACATGTTAGTCACAGTGACTTTATAAGGTTATGATCTTGTAATGCACAGAAATCTGGAGCAACACCTTTGCCAAAACCATAAAGTATAAAAGTCAGACCACAAGCTGTTCTGCAAAATGTAGATATGCAAAGGGTCAAATGCAGCTTTCTTGTCCCAGGTGCCAAATTATATCCCTGATTATCCCCATTCTACCCTGATTTATATCCTATCTGTGTAAACTTAAGTGCATCATCCTGCATGCAAGAAAGTAAAATAAAGCCAGGTGGAGATGTGATCTTCACATCTGCACATCATCTAAAACCTGTTGCCAGATACTCTACCACACACATAACTTTAATTTTATTGTAGTTATGAGCTCAGAGTTTGTGGAAAATCATCAGCTTTTTAAACAGGAAGTGACCAATACTGATGCCAAGCTGTCGAAATTCCTCACTGATTACTAAGTTCATGTTTTAATTTGTGAGGAGATGGAAAATAATGTCTGTTATCCACGTAGATCTTTGGTCATTTGTTATTCACTCATTTAGTGCTGACATGGGAGTCAGTGAGGTGGAGAGAGTGAAACAAGGAAAGGCTTGTGTGTGTGTTTCAAACCAGACTTGACCCAAGCTGAGATGGCAGAGAACTGGCAGATGAATTTCTCTGCTTCGCTCCATTTACTCCTTTTCACTCTGTTCTCTGACTCCGTGTCTTTCCAGGTGATGTAAACTGGCATGTTTCCTGCCGGTTTTACAAAAACTGGGCAGCATGCAGTTGGATATCAGAAGACGGTGACTTCATACTTTTCAGGGGAACTGTCATGATGTCAGTCTTTCCGGTACTGCATTGATTTTGGTAGTTTTTTTTTCTGTGAAATTAAGGATATTATAAAACTTACATCTTGTAAAAAGCAACAATATTTACTCTGAACCTACTGAGGATCAAGTGAGTAAGCTCCGTGACAGTTATAGTATGCTTCATAAAGGGGACATTAAATTGAAGTGAGCCTGTTAAATCTTATGAATAAATCAATCATATCACTAAACATCCAAACAAGTTACTACTAACTAGTGGTTAATAAACTACTCTTGAACACTGCTGTATTTATGTTCAATACATTCCAAAGTCTTTGTGTTGAAGCCTTTGAAGTTATCATTAAGCTGCCCTGAATTTGACTTGTCTGCTTCATTTTGAGAATTTCTGTGTTTCCCAGAAACTTTTTTGACAACCAATGTCTGCCTGCCAGTCATAGAAAACCTCATGGCACCACTGCTTTCTGTTCAATATTTTTACCAAGCTAGCATCTTGGCTCAAAGGATGAAAGCAACATTAGTGTGTTGGTCAAAAAAATTGATCCAAGCTCAAGAAACTTGGGTGGGGAAAAAAAAGTGTTGCCTAAAGGATAAATGCTAATGACTTGGGTGATCCACCTATTTTTACTCTAATGCCACGTGCAAGTCAGAGTCTCCATTTTTCCAATGAAGTGTTTCCACTTCTATTGTAGGAATTAGTACAAAATGTAGTAGTATTCATGCTGTAGTTCCCAGGCAGTGATTCTGATAGTGATCCCCTAAGTGTTTCAAACACATCATGAAGGAAACATAATTGAAGGTGAGCCAGTGAGCAGCAGTTCTCTGAGTGAAAATGCCTTGTTGATCCCAGAGGTCAGAGGAGATTAGTCAGACTGCTTCAAGCTGATAGGAAGACAACAGTAACTCAAACAACCACTTGTTACAATCAAGGTATGCGGAAGAGCATCTCTGAATGCACAACATGTTGAACCTTGAAGCAGATGGGCTACAGCAGCAGAAGACCACACCGGGTGCCACTCCTGTCAGCTAAGAACAGGAACCTGAGGCAACAATTTGCACCGACACACCAAATTTGGACAATCGAAGATTGGAAAAACATTGCCTGGTTTGATGAGTCTTGATTTCTGCTGCAACATTCAGATGGTAGGATCAGAATTTGGCATAAACAACATGAAAGCATGGATCCATCCTGCACTGTATCAATGGTTCAGGCTGGTGGTGGTGGTGTAATGGTGTGGGGGATATTTTCTCGACAGACTTTGGACCCCTTAGTACCAATTAAGCATTGTTTAAAGACCAACAATAATACCTGAGTATTGTTGCTGACCATGTCCATCCCTCTATGACCACAGTGTACCCATCTTCTGATGGCTGCTTCCAGCAGGATGACGTGCCATGTCACAAAGCTTGGATCATCTCAAACTGCTTTCTTGAACATGACAATGAGTTCACTGTACTCAGATGGCCTCCACATCTGGTGAGATCTGGACTGAACACCTTTGGGATGTGGTGGAACGGGAGATTCACATTACGGATGTGCAGCTGACAAATCTGCAGCATCTGTGTGATGCTATCATGTCAACATGGAGCAAAATGTCTGAGGAATGTTTCCAGCACCTTGTTGAATCTATGCCACAAAGAATTAAGGCAGTTCTGAAGGCAAAAGGGGATCCTAGCAAGGTGTACCTAATAAAATGATCAGTGTATGTATGCTGCCAATGTATTTTATTCAGACAAAATATTCAGTTTAGTGATTACACCATTACTAAGCATATGTTATACACGGAAGCCTGCTAGCTACTTTAGGCAAAAAAACTCAAGCTGCGCTGTGTCATAAAAACATGCCTCACTATCCTCATGTGATATACCAAATGCACCCTGCCAGTTTGGTGGTCTATTAAAGCTGTAAATTTTCCATCTCTCCCTCTGATATGTCAATGCTGCTGCTGTCCCCTGTTCCTGCCTGTTCTTTCAACCCCTCCACCACCCCAGCATCCACATGTAGGCTCCTGGGGGAGGATTACTCATCATTCCCTAATTTCTATATGTAACATATTTTCCTGGAGCTTGGAGTCTAGACGCCTGACTAACTACATTCTGCAGCTGTAATTTTAAACTTGATTTGTCTGACTAAATTATGGTTAAGTTTGGGCACTTGGTGAAGCACCTGGTAATTGTAAGGGAAAGACTGGGGTCTGATTTATTACAAAAACGTACATTAAACGCACATAATGCATAATGGCTTTTTTTGTTGTTGTTGTTGTTGTTTTGTTTTCTTTGTTTTTTTATTTTGTTTTTACATTTCACTAAATCTTTCCCTAAACTTAACAAAAAGTGCACTTCCACAGATTCCACAGTCTTTGGAGCAAAAACTGGTCTCTAGTGTGAGAGTCAAGGACTATGTATTGCCACCATCTACCCCAACCACCTAGCAGATTGTAATGCAGAGGTAGGTAAGAAAGAAAGAAAGAAAGAAAAAAAGAAAAAAATGATGCTTCATTTACTAAAGACTAAAGACGTTTCTTGGAGCCAGAATTGTTCAATGCAATTCTTGTTGACATCTTAGGAAGTGAATCAGGCCTGATTTATCATCCTCATCCCCAACCGGTCGTGGCAGATGGCTGCCCCTCCCTGAGCCTGGTTCTGCCGGAGGTTTCTTCCTGTTAAAAGGGGTTTTTTCCTTCCCATTGTTGCCAAGTGCTTGCTCATAGGGGGTAATCTGACTGTTGGGATTTTCTGTCTAATTTGTAGGGTCTTTAACCTAAAATATAAAGCGCCTTGAGGCGACTGTTGTCGTGATTTGCCGCTATATAAATAAAATTGAATTGAATTGAATTGAATTGAATCTTTAGTTTTTGAGTCAAATGTCTCAACAACTATTAGGTTGATTACCATGAAATTTGGTATACTTTTAAAATCAAACCTACACTGATTTAACACACCAAAGCCTGTTTAACAGGTTGGGGTTTTACTGCAAAGGTGATAAAAGTTAAATAAAGCATTTGATCTCCAGTGGAGGGCTGTGTTGATGTGATGTCACTTGAGTCAGCAATGGATGGAAAGGACTAAAAGTTTAAAAGTGGACAAAATATGAGGATGTGTAGTGTGAAGAACTCCGTAGGTTCTTCATAATCTCTGCTTAAAGCTCAGTCTTCAAACTGTATTAGCTGGTACTACAACAACAACACACTTATGGAAATGTGGATGGTTGAGTTGCATTGTTTTATTCTTTTTTTTTTTTTTAAGTATCTTATTTTTAAGTATCTTATTTAAGATAAGTATCTCTGGCTCTGCTGATTGATTTTGAAGAAATTCTTTAAGAATTCTCACATCTGAAAGTCCAAAAGGGGTTCACAGCTTTCTTAATTTGTATACATTTGATCAGGCTAGTTTTTGGTTTCATATTGCAGTTATGCCACTGTCTAACATCCCTACACCCTGTCATCATTGGGCTCTGTCTTACTATATGACCACTTTGATTTGGTTGTAGAGTTTGAATCATTTTGACATTAGAATGAAACAAACCATGAGTTGGTTTGATCGGGACCCTGACCAAACATAACATTCAACCACTAAAGCTATTTTTTTCTGTTCAGGAATGCAAGTAAATAACTGTAATTTGGCATCCTAATCAAAAAATAAAAATGTGCTGTGTGTATGTTTGAGCTGCCCACTCTCAGATTGCGGATCAGATTCAAGCATGAACATGTATGGATGGATTTGAGAATTTGCCATTTCCAATCAAGAACAATGTCTTTTTTTTCCTTTTTTTTTTTTTTTTTTTTTTTTTGGATGTTTT
>VUQI01001691.1:0-14333 GCA_015106735.1 Paratilapia polleni | reverse complement strand
TAAAAAAAAAAATTTTGAAAAAAAAAAAAAAAAAAATTAAAAAAAAAAAAAAAAAAAAAGGTGCCTGTAGAAGATTCTGTTGATCTAAAGGTTCAGCAGCTCTGCCCATAAATAGCAAAAAACATACCATATTTGACCAATATTCAATTCCAGGTTGTGTCCTTTTGCGTCTCTGGATGGCTTGCTGCTAATTTCAGAGCATTCCCTGCAAGTCCTGTTGTGACCACTTCTGTCATTTCACCATGGACCTCAAACTTGTGCTGAGAACTTCCAATCAGAAAAATTGAAGCGGTGGTGGTGACTGTCCAGAGAGGTGCAGAAGAAGATGACCTTGAACGAGAGATTGGTCAACTTAAAAACCAGACATGTTTCTTCTTGTGATGAAGACTTTTCTCTTTTTGGTCCTGCACCTCTGAAAACATGTTTACGTGGTTTACTTGGTACTTGATCCTCCTTTAATTTTTTCCCCTGTGCAGTCAGGAGTACCAACAGTGGGCCTGCTTGGAGCTCTACCTAACTCGTCCAGAGGAGCAGGGAGGCTGCGGAGGAGACATGAAAAACCTCTGCTCTCATCTGCTTAATGCCATCATGGACCAGCAGTTAAGGTGCTAGTAGTGAATATTAATGTACAAAATTATTTTATTTTTTTTCTGTCAAACATTTCAAAAGAACCTATATAAAAAATGACGCAGAAATGTCGTGTTTAAAGAAGGATGCCATGGGAGAGGCAAAGTGCTTAACATAATTTAAAAACCCTGTCTTTTGGAGTCATAAAAAGCTGACATGAAAAATGTTGTAAAAAGTGTGACTTTACATATAAAGGAGCAGATTTTATTAGTGAAACTCTCTGTACATTTGGACCTGTAGTGGTCGTATAAATCTGCTTTATATTTGATGTCAGCAGTTGGCAGAACCTGGAAGAGCCACATCACAGAGTGCCAGAAAGAGGAACCTGTTTGCCAGACATCCTGTCCAGACTCCAGGTGTGTATACACTTATTGCACCACGTCGAAAGGCTGTCATATTTATATAAACCTGGAAATATTTACAGTATGTGAGGATTAAAAGACACAAAAAAGAGATTCTGCTCTGTTTCAGTACAACAATCAAACTGCAGTAGATCAGTGGCACTCAGCATGTTAACCATGTTAAAGGTCAGTTTTCTTTAAGTTATTTCTCAGCTCTGTGACTAAAAGTGAGAGCACAGTCAGAAGATCAGATTTGATCAAACTTTGATACCACACCACCTCTCTTTGCAAGACCATCAAAAGTCAGTGTCACATCTGATGTTAAAATATGCAGCACAAAGGACAGATTAGGTGTTGTAGTTAAAAGGTTTTTTGCACAAATAAGTGGAGCAGTGCAGTTAAACAGCAGTGCAAACTTACTGTAGTCATTCCCCTCTAAATTCATCAAAAGTAATACTGCCTTTTCTTGATTTTAAAACTGGAGGTTCAGTTTTTCTTTAAGGACATCAGAGGCTGGATTCACATAGTCTGCAGCTCGGTGTGCCGGTTTTGGCCCTCGGGCTGCATTTTTCGCATGTGTGTTTTAGACTGAAAATGAACAGTCAGTTCTCGTTGTAAACATTTTGGATGTGTTAGAAAAGAGCAGGTGTAGAGCATCAAAAAGGGTCACATTGTTCTTGCTAGGCAAGTTGGTCAGACCATCTGTGAACTGGCGAAGCTTGTGTTGTGCTCTTGGCCAGCCGTGGTGAGTACCTACCGACCATGAACCTACCACAGGGTGTAGGGAGATGTACCGAACAAGTGTGATCTTCCAGGACTTAAAAGTTCTTCTGCATTTTGGTCCTTGATTCCACAGGACACCTTTGGAGCTCCTGTAGAGTCCAAATTATACAGAATCTGAGTTGTTTAGGCAGCTCCTAAAGCACCATCAGCCTATTATCTGCGGCCCATTATCCGGGTGGCCATGTTGTTTTGGCTCATTGGTGTACAGTATATGTGACCTCAGTTAAACTAGTGAATAAAACTTACATGTTTATGTGTGTGTGTGTGTGTGTGTAGGAGCTTGTCTATGATATGGAAATGACCGACCTGCCTGGCAGCCGTGGGAGCAGAGCTTATGTGTGTGACTTCCTGTTTGAGGCGTTGTTTCAGAGATGGTCCTCCACAATGACCTCAGTGTCACAGAGCATCAGCACGGACGTCAGCCTACAGTGCACGCTGCACACATGGAACAGGTACACTGTTATATATGAAAACCAACCTATAGAGAGATGCTAAAGGGGGGGCTGGGGTAGCACCACCCAACCCCTGAAATTTTACTACAACCATGGTTGGAAATTATAGGGGGGGCAACGGGGTCTGGATCCTCTTATTCTGGAAAAAACAGTGCTGTCCTCCTCAGTGCATTATTGTAAACATATAATGCTGAAAAATTATATTACTGTGCACTGAAAGCTTGTGAGCTAATTACAGATGTAAAGCACATCATATGCTGAACCCATCTATTTCTATTAACCCTAATGACTAGTAGGCACTTGTGAGATAGTCCTCAATGAACAGGAGTGAATGAAGCTAAAGGGCTAAAATAATTATTTATATTCTTCTAGACAAAAAAATAAAAAATAAAAAAAATAAATTAGATTTATCCATCCATCTACCGCTTATCCGGGGCCGGGTCGCTGGGGCAGCAGCCTAAGCAGAGAAGACTGTCCCTGGGAGGCTGAGTAGTGTGATCCCCTTAAAGATCTCCACGCAATGTTGCAGAGGTGTGTTAACTAAGACAGCCCCACAACATCCAGGGCCTTAAGAAACTCAGTGTGAATCTCATCCATCCCAGGGGCCCTGTCACCAAGGAGTTGTTTAACTACCTCAGTGACCTCGCCCCTAATGATGGGCAAGTCATCCCCGTCGTCCTCAGACTCTGCTTCCTCTATGGCAGACGTGTCAGTGGGATTAAGGAGGTCCTCAAAGTATTCCTTCCACTGCCTGACGATATCCTCAGTTGAAGTCAGGAGTACCCCACCCGCACTATACACTGTGTGAGTGGAGCACCGCTTTTCCCCTCCTGAGTCACCTGACGGTTTGCCAGAATCGTTTTGAGACAGACCGAAAGTCTTTTTGCATGGCCTCACCGAACTCCTCCCACACCCAAGTTTTTGCTTCAGCCACTGCCAGAGCCACGCTTCACTTGCCGGTACCTGTCACCTGCCTCCAAAGTCCCACAGGCTAGCCAAGCCTGATAGGACTCCTTGAGCTTGATGAATCCCTTCACCTCTGGTGTCCACCATCTGGTTTGGGGGTTACCACCACGACAGCCACCAACCACCTTGCAGCCACCTCAACAATGGAGGTGCGGAACATGGTCCATTCGTACTCGATGTCCCCAGCCTCCCTCAGAATGCTGTCAAAGTTCTGCTGGAGGTGGGAGTTGAAGATCTCATGGACCGGGGCCTCTGTCAGACGCTCCCAATGCACCCTCACTATACGTTTGGGCACGCCAGGCCTGTCCAGGATCCTCCCCCACCACCTGATCCAACTCACCACCAGGTGGTGATCAGCTGACAGTTCAGCTCCTCGTTTCACCCGAGTGTCCAGAACATAGGGCTACAGAGCTGATGATGCGATTACAAAATCCATCATCGACCTGTGATCTAGGGTGTCCTGGTGCCACGTGCACTTATGAACACCCTTATGTTCGAACATGATGTTCGTTATGGGCAAACTGTGATTTACAGAGAAGTCCAATAACAGAACACCACTCAGGTTCAGATCAGGCAGGCCGTTCCTCCCAGTCACGCCCCTCCAGGTTTTGCTGTCGATGCCCATGTGAGCGTTTAAGTTCCCCAGTAAGATGGCGGCGCCACCAGATGGAGCACCCTCCAGCACCCCACCCCGTGACTCCAAGAAGGCTGGGTACTCTAAACTGTTGTTCAGCACATAAGCACCAGCGACAGTCAGGACCCGTTCCCTGTCCTGAAGGCGAAGAGAAACAACCCTCTCATCCACTGGGAAAAACCCGAACGTACAGGTAGCAAGCCGAGGGGATACAAGAATACCCACCCCTGCCCACCGCCTCTCAACAAGGGCAACTCCAGACTGGAACAGAGTCCAGCCCTTCTCCAGGAAACTGGTTCCAGAACCTAAGCGTTGAGGTAAGCCCAACTATATCTAGGCATTATCTCTCAGCCTCATGGACTAGCTCAGGCTCCTTCCCCACCAGAGAGGTGACATTCCATGTCCCAATAGCCAGCCTCAACAGCCGGGGATCAGACTGCCAGGGCCTCCACCCTTGACCGCTGCCCAACACACATTGCACCTGACCCCTACAGCACCTCCTGCGAGTGGTGAGCCCACAGGAGGGCGGGCTGTGCCCGGCCGGGCCCCATGGGCTAAGGCCCAGCCACCAGGTGCTCTCTCTCGAACACCCTTCCCAGGCCTAGCTCCAGAGTGGGGCCCTGGTAACCCTATCCTGGTCAGAGTACTCTGGTCCTTTGATCTTTTCCCTTTCATAGGGGTCATCTGAATTGCTCTTCATCTGGCCCCTCACCCAGGACCAGTTTGCCTTGGGAGACCCTACCAGGGGCAAAAGCCCGTGACAACATAGCCACTGAAATCACTGGGACACACAAACCCCTCCATCCCGGTTAAGGTGGTGCTTCGTGGAGGGGTATTTAGATTTAGATTCCCCAAATATAGTACTGATTGTATGTCTGAACTGGACTGAAACAGTAATGACTTACACTTCTGGGCTACAGGTCCGTGGGATCTTGTTCATTCATGGGCGCTCCCTATGAAGCTAGAAGTCCAGAGTGAGAGTTTTTGAGAATTTAGAAAGTCTTTTGACAGTGTGTGTGTGTGTGTCTTTGTCACAGAGTGCTCCTGGCTCTTCCAGCTGTGTTGCTGATTAAAGTAAACACTGAAGGAGGGAGAACAACACTGGGCTGCAACAAGCTAATAGAACACATCAACCAGCATCAGGTGAGCTGCTCATTTAATGTCTCTTCTTAATCTAATCAGATGTTTGGGACAAGTACTTTTTTATTCTCACCTCTTTCTTCATCTGTACTCTCCCCCCCCCCCCGTTCATTCACCAGAGGAAGGCGTGTTCTCCAGCCGGCTTGTTGCCCTGCCGAATAACTGCACACTTTCTGAGAGTAAGAATCAACTTACTGAAATCTAAAGATCTTCCAGTGGGTACTTTTCTTACTGAGCTCTTGTGATATTATTGAGAGCATGTCTCTTCACTGTGCTTCCTCTCCAGGGTCTGTTAGGTGCCAGTGTGCGTTGTGGACGACCAGGAGAAGAAGTCAACAAAGCCTGGTCTCAGATCAGCATGCGCTGTCCTCTTTTGTTGGTCTCCACAGTGGTACCGTCTGTTCTTTCTATAGAGCTAAAATCTGTTCATTGTTCATTCTCACCTACAGACTTTGGTTCAGCCAGTATGTATTTGAGAGCTGAAAAATACTTTTGGATACATCTGCTATCTAGAGATAATATTTAGAAACAGGTGATTTCCTAAAATCTCTCATCTTTTCATCAGCGTGATCTGGTATGAAGATGTAAGTTTTATCCATTTTGGTTTTCATAACTGGGGGTGAAAGCTTACCTCCTTACTGCAAACATGCGTTTGGTAAATAAGAAGTGACAAATATTAACAATAAGACTCTTAATTTTACAAGTCAACTCTGTAAATACTAGTTAGAAACATGTTTGTAAGAACAACTGCTGAATGTGTAAAATTTGATAGAAAGGACTGACTTTGATTTGTTTCCACTGTAGCTGAAAAAACTACAGTTTAGAATGCAACATGCAGTAAAAATGCCAAATAAATTCTTATTCACTGATTGAATACCAGGATTTCTGCACTGATTCCTCAGAGCATATGAAGCGTGTTCTACAAAGCAGGATTTGGGGCTTATGGAGGTAACTTCAGGTTTAACCCTGAGTTTTCAGTGTTACGAAGGTGGTTCACTTCTCACTTGGTTACATCTTACACCTTATACTGCATACCTAAACTGCTCCAAGGCAGGTTCTGCACAAAATCACCACCTACAGTACTCCTTTTATATCCCATGAAGGTGAAGGAGGGTCAGTTGTTTTTAAAGACTGCCTGAATCTGTGATTTTGCGTGGAGATGTCGGTATCATTATGGCCTCTTTGTTGTGTGTGTGTGCGTGTGTGTGTGTGTGTGCGTGTGTGTGTGTGTGTGTGCGTGCAGCACTGGTGGCAGCGTCTGCATCCGGTCCTATTGTCACTTCGGCGTCGTCTGTGTGATGAAGAGTCTCTGCCGGAGCAGCTGCAGCTCCTCACAGACTGTCAGCACTGGGCCTGCAGGTAAAATTTCCTTCTCATGAACCACTGACATCAAACTATTTACACCTGTTAAGGTCACACGAAATATGTTCAAATTTTAGACTTCTGTAACAGCTTTGCACACTTTCCTTTTTCTCAGCCAGCTTCATGAGGTCTAAAGTTTAAGTTATTATTCTTTGTGATGTTTGTTGTGCCTAAATTAGTGCAGACTGGTCCTTTAAATCTGCCTACAGTACGAGACATTCATTAGGTTTTCCAAGCTCACCTTGATGTAAAATGCTTTTTAAACTGAGTCTTGAATCAAGTGTATATCCCCATCATACTTTAGATGGGGAGATGGTGAAACATATTAAATAACATCCTTTTGGTTAAAAAAAAAAAATTTCTCAAAAGTTTTTAATGTACCTTACTGAACCCATGCAGAAACCCTGTGCTAAAGTATTTTTTGATTTCCATCTGCTCTGTAGTTTGGAGAAAGGCCAGCTGCTGGAGATGCCTCCAGCTGCAGCTCTGCTGCTGGCGGCCAGCCTGCATCGTGCCTGGCAATGCTGTGAGGGAAACAAGCAGAGCTTCAGAGCTGCTTTAAATTCCCTGCGACCAGACAGAGACTCTAAATGCCGACAGGTGAGAACATAAAACCAAATTCTACATATTGTTTTTCGGTGTCTGTGTGCTGTTTATTTCTGTCTAATGAATTTCAAAAATAGAAGAACTGAATGTGCAAAAGTCTCAGATTTTGTTAGCTCATTATTCCTAATCAAGGCACCGCTGATTAAATGAAATGCACCATTATATTGTTGTAATGGTGGATGTTCATGGCAAACATGTTTCAAATAAAGAGGTCAGCATTATTAGTATGCACAAGTAATCCCTGTGACAGACTTTAAGCTTCATACACTGTTTTCTCTTGGCTCTGTGAGAGAGTGGATATCTGTTGCCATTTATATTAAAAAAAACAAAACCATAAGGTTTCTGCCAAGCATCTCAGTCCTGTTGCAGGACGGTAATGCTGCATTCACATCTTCTAGCAGGCTTTCAGAGGGTACTTCACTTAGTCTTGGTAATTGGCCACGGAGGGTCCAGGTTTCCAGCTTAGCTCAGGTCAGTGTTGCATTCAACATACCCAATCTGGGAGCGCGGGGACGACGGCGGCATCTCCCCCTGACCTGATGTCCTGGCTCCCCCTTGCCATACCATTTGTGTTGTACCTCGTCAATCTCTAGTTGTGATAGCAGTTGCTTCTTGCGGATGTTGGAACACTGAGCTACTAGTTGTTTCGATATTGGGTCACACATTCTCTTCTAGTAGCATTCCAACAGTTCCCTGTTGTCATCTCTTGTCCATTTATGCCTTGTCTTGTCCAGTTCCAGTAGCCCACAATATACTGTATATCTTAGTATGTCTATCACTATCAGGCAGGTAGTGTTAGGAGGTCTTGCCTAAGGACCCCTTCTGGAGGCAGCTCTATGTCATTGGTATATAGAGATGGATATGAGGATTATTTTGATCAGAGAGTCATGTAAAGTTACTCCAGCAGAATACAAGAATAAATACTATTGTATTTTCGGTTGCTCCCTTATTCACAAGGGGTCACCATAGCAAGTAACTCTACATGTTTGATTTGGCAGTTTTACGCTGGATGTCCTTCCTGACACAACCCCAAAAGGATTTGTGTCTCCTCCCAGAATCAAACCAGGGGTCTTTCCATTGTTAGGCAAATGTGGAAAGCACTACACTATGGAGCCACCACAAGAAAAAAATACTATATGGAGCTCAAAATTTGCAAAATAGCTTCCCTTTAATCAAGTAGTCAGAATTTGGTGGCTTTCTAAAATGTAAATAGAAACAGAATGGTGTGATTCTAAGCAACTGGCGGAGGTTCACATTAAATAAATTTAAACTTTAGATGAAGGAAAAACAACAAGTACAATAAAAAGATCAGTGTGTCACATTGAGATTTCCACTAACTGACCGACCCTACTTCCATCCTGCTTCTTCTGTCTTCAAATAATCCAGTGCAAACTTGCTCTTATTTCTGCTTCCAGGTGCTCGTTTTCCTTCTTTTCCTGTGTGTTAACGACTACCTGACAGCACTCCTATATCCTCAGGTAACTGACCGCCTATACAACAACGCTGGGATTTATAAGTGTGCAATATGCACATCTTCCCAACCCATTTGTTTGTCTAGTATGCCTTTATTCCACAGGAGTCCTGCAGCGAAACAACAGTAGTCCAGGAACACAGTGACTAGCAAGAAACCCTGACTATGAACACTTGTACAGCTTATTATATGAACATAACATCAGCAATTTAAATCTGATATTTAAAAAACTTTTTTTCTAAAATTTGTAGGCTGCCATCGATGTTTACATAGCAATGCAGTCTGGGTAATGATGTCAAATGGTTAGAATGGTCCTGGCTCCAATCTCTGGACCCTAGTCCAGTTTTTAATGTCTGGTATGAACAAAGTTAATGATTATAGCAAGCGAAATCTATTTCAGTGTCCATATGAGCACCCGACTATTGTTCTAAGACAAAAATGTGAACTTGTCCTTTAAGCTTTGGACAAAACACAGAGACAGCAAAATAATGCAAAATAAAATGAGGAGCTGAAGATTCAGAAGCAAAAGACAGAGATGCAGTGTTTTTTCTGTGCCTGCACGTTGTAACGTGTATGGTTGTTTCTGTAGGAGAGGGGCTATCAAGAAGCCAGGGGTTTATGCACAGAGCTCCTGGCTGTGTTGGTGGACTCTGCTGATTGGCTGCTCATCTTTAAGCCCAATGGTAAGGTGAACATCCATTCAGCTCCAGCTCACTCCTCAAGCTCAGCACTCTGGTCATCATTTGACTTGTTAAATATGTTGTTTTTTCTTTCTCATGGTTGAACTGATGTGCTGCATTTTTTTCATTCAATTTTAGAGCAAAGCGTTTATCAGTCGGTTACCATGGTGACGTCAGACGAGTTTACAAAACTAATGCCGTGGGCTTTCTGCAGGTGAGTTTTGCAGACGCTCAGTGGAGGTGGGGAGTAGCAGGAATGGAAACTACAGAAACTTCTTAGCAGCAGCATCTGGTAAATGAAATGCTGCTCTGCACTGACGCCCAGGTGCTGCACCATCATGTTAGTATGACAACAGGCCAAGCAGACACTCTGACAACACTGCCAGCTTTCTGGCACTTTCCATTCCAGCTTCTCAAGCAACCCATCACTTCCTGTTCTTGCTGTTGTTTAGTTTGCTGCTCCTGCAAAGTGCTGAGCTCCTGCAGAGAGCTGTGTGTTGTCCAGGGTTCCTCCATACTGCCACTGTCTGCTACCTGAGTGTGCTGCAGCTCTTCCTGGAAGGACACACACCTACGCCTGACACTGAATCCTCTAAGGAGCAGCTGGTGGTTTGTACTGTTTTCTATCTGTTCATATTACACCGTTTGACACGGCACACTGCTCTGGAGTCACATGCATCAACTGTTTTGCCAGGCGGAGCCTTCCCACATCCTGAGCCGTACCAAGCAGTTTCTTCTGAGAGCCATCTCACAAACGTCTCCAACTGCACTCTCCTCTGGTCAGCTCAGACAGGTGAGCACAAGATGTGCATGTGCACAACATGTGCGTTACCTGTTGCCCCTCTCACACATCTCTCTCTCACCTTCATCCCTCCTTTGTGTCCTGTCCTTGTGGTTTTCTCGGTCCAGCTGGAGTCCCTGTGTGCAGAACTGGACCCAGAGCTGGCAGCAACTCTCTCTGTGCAGCTCGAGCCTCCCAGCCTCAGCCCAGAAATGGACTTCCTCTAACCGCCTGAGTTTTCTCTACGCTAATATTTCAGCCTTCCATTCAACAGAAACATATTGTAGCACTTCACCATTCAGACTCAGCCTTCTAAAAAAAAAAAAAATTTTTTATTTACATGTCTTTTTGTATACATTACACACTTTCTTACACACATGTACATCTGAAGCCCTTTCACTGCTACAATTCAAAAGAACACTTAATAACTTAATAAAAGCAGTGAGCTGATAAGAAAACTTGACTGAATGTTCCTCAACTCATTCTGCAGCACATACAGGTGCCTTACATGGATTAGGCAACAAGACGGTTGCAGTATTACAGCTGCATTTATGTAGGTTACGCAGTCATTAATGTGAATGTGAACATCAGCTATTAATGAAAGCATTTGTATATTAACAGCACGGTGGTCTTAAGAGCTCAACATCCTGCATGGATGCTCTCAACACGTTCTTCATTAATCGTAAAGTGCGCAACAGTTTAAAATATCTGATACATATATAATATGTCTTTACCTTAATATAAAATTTAATTTTAGCTCATAGTTTTACATTACTGTCAGAAAGTCAACTTCAGTAACAACTATCATATCTGGGCTGTTATCTTTAGTGTCCCCGGAACCATTTCCTTGTGGTCCGATCTACTTGGCAGCATTATTTTCTGTATTTGGCTGTTTGTTGTATTTTGTCTATCAAGTGGCAGTGCGTTGAGCTCTCAGGCCCACCGTACTGTAATGCTGACAGACAGCGTAAAGTCAGCAACAGAGGCACCACAAGTGATTGTTGTCTTTTCAAGTTCTAATCCTCTAGATTTTCACAGGGCCAAATATCATACCAGTTTTTGATATGATTTATGGTGACCCACTCATATTTATTTTCTGTAATCTCTCTCAATATATGCAGCCCTACTGCTCTATCTCAGTGATATCTGATTCACATTTCCTACTGCTGCTGTTTCACAATAAAAGCACTTATTTGCCAAACACGGGGTGGCTTTTATTGTGAAGCAGTTACAGGAAACACAGTGTGTTTGTCACAAAGGTGAGTTATTTCTTTGGCTTCTCATTTAGACAACGCCAGTTAATCAATGTAATCTATGAATTAAAGTGTTATATTATCTGCACAATGTAAAGAAAATAAACACTTGACACTTTGTAAAGTTTGTAGGATCTCTGTTAGAATTGAAAGTGGCAGTAGGAAATACACCCGGGGAGGGGGGTTCAACTTTGTGGTCAGATCTCTTACCTAATGTCTTTTCTGCTCAATGAGTGTCTCCAGTGGTGTCACCAAATCAGCTGAAAATCTTGAGGTTTACAACTTTAAAACACAGGAAAACGTTGAAAACGCTGAAAGAAACAACTGTCCTGTGAATCCAGAACACCGGTGGTTCTTCTTAAAAAGGCCATCTTCAATTCATATTCTGGTAAGAAGAGACCCACCTGGTCATCCTAAGATTCTCCATGAGTGTCAGGTTGCACTGCAGCGTTCGTCAGTGTGAGGGAAACTGATGCACACTGATCACTGACTTCTAAAATAAAACACTGCTACGTTGGTGTTTTTTGAGTCTGGGTCCTGTGCCACAGTTTAAGTACCTCTGCAGCAGCCCCGGATCGGGACTTACTTCTGTCATCTGTCCTGGTCTTGTTGAACCACCTCTCCTGTCAGCGTGATGGTGTGCAGGTCTGAGTAGGCCTGCTGCTGCTGCCCACTGCCTCTCTGAGCCTCAGCCTGGGTCAGCGGGTGCACCATGGACATGTGCACGTTCAGGTTGTGGGCCTTCTCGAAACGCTTCCTGCACATCAGGCACTCGAACTCCAGGTCAGCCTCGGCCTTGTGTTTGGTCATGTGGTATTTTAGTGACGCTCGCTGGCGACACTGGAAGCCACACACCTCGCATCTGACAGGAAACAATAAAATAAAAGCATTTACAATTTCTCCTGTCTTTGCCTCTGGTTTTTATACTGGAAAACATGGGTTATTTTCATTCTGTGTGGCTTTCTGTAATTATAATCCCTCCTCTTCACAGTTCATTTATGGAGGGCCTCAAGGCTCAGTCCTTGGCCCTATTATTTTTCTCCATTTCAGTCAGACAAGTCATGTTTGAAAGCTTTGTGATGAGTAAACATTCTCCCAGAGTCTACAGATGGATGTCGGGGGTGCTGAAACTAAGCACTGGTGGTGAGGCCTGTTTGCCAATATCAGTCAACAAAGACATTTGCTTACCCCAATGTTCTACCAATGTATTGGTGCATCCCTGTTATTGTCCACCTCCAGTGTACCACCCACTCAAAAACTGCTCAGGAGCAATAAACAGGCCAAAGTGTTGACCTTGCCTCCTGGATCCCAAGCATCAGCAGGATGCACCGGAACAAGCCTTATCTACAGGGGCCCCACCTCCCAGGCCAAAGGATCATGCAGATACATACATGTATGCGTATACATTAGATGGTATAAGTGACTTGTTTAGTTGAAGAAACTGACTGTGGTTCTGTGATGGTGACATAAGAAGTAATGAGAGATTTGTAAAATCAGGGTGAAGCCACAGAAAGAGTTTGATAGCAGCTTGTGAGCTACAGAAGTGTTGAAGGACTTACTGCAGCGGCTTGGCCCCTGAATGCCTCATCTGGTGAACTGACAGGTGTTTCCTCTGTTTGAAGGTTTGACCGCACTGGTCACAAATGTAGTTCCTCTCCTCTGGAAGCACACAAACATGACGAGCATGAACACAAGCCAAAAATAACAAAGCGAAACACAAACCCAGTTAAAGCTACTTATAATCCCTATTTAACCACTGGTGCAACTGCCTATAACATGGCACAACCAAATTCAAGACAAGTTCAAGAGAAAGAAGGCTTGCATGGTTCAGACTCAGTCAGACATTACAGCAAGGTGTCTCATTTACAACTAAAGTCTAAAAAATGACAGGTAAACCCTGAGTTCACTCAGTTGATAAGCATCAGTTATTAAAGATCCCTTTAGAAGGAGACAGCCTAACCTGAGCTAGCATCAACATCCCATTGCAGATCTCACCTGTGTGGATGAGCTTGACGTGTCGCTGCAGGTAGCGGTCGATCATGAAAACCTTGTTGCAGCCAGGATGAGGGCAGGGTCGCTCCCTCACCTCCTCGTGATGCTCCTTGATGTGCTTCTAAAAAGCCACCCAACAAGAAGACAACCAGTCATCTATACAAAGGCAGAGCACACTGACTATGTGTCAGTGTGCTTATAATGAACTCACATTCATTTTAACTGTCTTACAGTCGAGGATAATTAATTTTAAATGAAAGTAACATGCATTTCTTTATAAAGACCACTTTCACTCAAATATGTATATTCATTATTTTTTTATTTAAACCTTACAGAAATAATCTGAGATTATTACCATTCTGCTAATACAAATCTCAGTGTAACAGCAGACAAGAGGCTCAATTCAGTTCCATTTTATTTATATAGCACCAGTTCAGAACCACCATTTCAAGGCACTTTATATTGTACAGTAAACATCCCCCAAGACCTTCGACAGAGCCAGGCTTAGGGAAGGGCAGTCACCCACTGTGACTGACTGGGAGGTAACCAGCTCACCTGTCATTAGAGGTAAAGACTCATCCTATGACTGCTGGGATAGGGTCCAAGTTCCCCCCCAGTATAAGATGTATATGTTATTTGTGTCATTGTTTGAACTTGCACTGCCTGCTGCTGACCTCAGTTAATCTGGCTGCTACCATTCAGAGTTGTTTTTAATGTTTAAAACATTTAATTCGATTCAGTTTTATTTATATAGCTCCAATTCACAACAACAGTCACCTCAAGGCGCTTTATATTTTAG
Organism: Paratilapia polleni; assembly: GCA_015106735.1. NCBI lineage: Eukaryota > Metazoa > Chordata > Actinopteri > Cichliformes > Cichlidae > Paratilapia > Paratilapia polleni. The sequence continues at coordinate 446 of VUQI01001691.1, read as the reverse complement.
GGTAAAGACCCTACAATATAGACAGAAAACCCCAACAGTCAGACGACCCCCTATGAGCAAGCACTTGGCAACAGTGGGAAGGAAAACCTCCCTTTTAACAAGAAGAAACCTCCGGCAGAACCAGGCTCGGGGAGGGGCAGCCATCTGCCCCGACCGGTTGGGGGTGAGGAGAAACAGAAGAGAGCAGAGGGAGACAGGACAAAAGGCACACTATGGGAGAGAGACAGAGTTAATAATAGCTAATGATTAAATGCAAATGGTGTATAAAACACATGGAGAGTGAAAGGAAGTGAGGAAGAGGAAGTGCTCAGTGCATCATGGGAAGCCCCCAGCAGCCTAAACCTATTGCATCTTAACTAAGGGATGGTTCAGGGTCAGCTGATCCAGCCCTAACTATAAGCTCTATCAAAAAGGAAAGTTTTAAGCCTAATCTTAAAAGTAGAGAG
>VUQI01001690.1:0-13899 GCA_015106735.1 Paratilapia polleni | reverse complement strand
CCTAGGCTGCTGGGGGCTTCCCATGATGCACTGAGCACTTCCTCTTCCTCACTTCCTTTCACTCTCCATGTGTTTATACACCACTTGCATTTAATCATTAGCTATTATTAACCCTGTCTCTCTCCCATAGGTGTGCCTTTTTGTCCTGTCTCCCTCTGCTCTCTTCTGTTTCTCCTCACCCCCAACCGGTCGCGGCAGATGGCTGCCCCTCCCTGAGCCTGGTTCTGCCGGAGGTTTCTTCCTGTTAAAAGGGAGTTTTTCCTTCCCACTGTTGCCAAGTGCTTGCTCATAGGGGGTCGTCTGATTGTTGGGGTTTTCTGTCTAATATTGTAGGGTCTTTACCCTAAAATATAAAGCGCCTTGAGGCGACTGTTGTTGTGATTTGGCGCTATATAAATAAAATTGAATTGAATTGAATTGAATAATCCATTCAAAATGCTCCAAAAGGCACCAACAGCATAAACACAGTAGAGAGATCCAGTTCAATGACTCCAATTAGCGAAGGTGAATCCTAGCAGACTCCAGTATCCCGGTGGATGAGTTATAAAAAAATTCACCCTGCTGAGAATTGTCTTGAAGGGTGAAACTATTTATAGAGGGCAAAAACATTTTTGTAGCAAGATTTAAACATGTTTATTTCTGCTGTAAAGTTGGACATTTTAACATGGGAGTCTAAGGGGACCAACTCTCTGTTGGAGCCAGCCTCAAGTGACCATTAGGGGAACTGCAGTTTTTCACACTTTTTCCATGTTGGCTTCATTTTTTTAGCCCCAAAGCCTGCTGCTTTTTAATGATTGATAAGGTGTGGCACATGAACATTTGGTGGTTTCTGAAGTGGGGCATACCAGAAATATTTGTGAGAACCACTGCTTAATAAAAAAGTAAATGAATACTGTTCTACATAACAATTAGGATGAAAAATCTGTATTAATACTCATAATGAATTCATAGTAGTAAAAAATGTATAAAAGGGCTTTATAATTGATATGTATTAGAAGTGTCATTTAATGCTGGCTTGTGCCTGCATCCAATAGTCAAGTCATCTGTGTGTGCTGCTCTTTTATCACTTTAGCACCATCTGGTGATCAAATCAAAGCTGTTTTGTAGTTCATTTTCTAGTTTACTGCTCCTAGACAGGAAGTCATGCCAAAACACCCTAAATAGAGCTTTTTATTAAAATCAGCAATAGACTTGGAAACCATTTTATACACATTTCTAAAGACCACACAAGGCCTCACATCCTTCAAATGAGTAAAGGCATCATCTGTGTTACTTTGCTGCCAGTCTTATGCTGTAGCACCATCCTGTGGTCACCATGTGTATAAGCTTAATATAAAAAAAGTCCTGAAGAATGTTCGGGCATTTTTATGATATTTTTTTACCATGTTCACAGTCTCTTTCATGTTTCTGGCAGACTCACTTGTATTCCTGATGACACTTTGAGTTTTTATGGTTTCCAAATGGTGAAACTTGGACAATTTTGTCTGTCAGAATAAGATTTCCTTGTGAGCAGACTTTGACCATGAACATCTTGTTTTAAAGTACTGGAAGTTGGTTTGAGGACAAAATGAAATGAAATTAAATGAAATTGAAATGGTAAAAATGAAAAAAATACAAATGCCACACGCCCAGGTCATCCACTGATGAAGGGCTACACTGAAATGGAAACGGACTGGCATTTGTGTAGCACCTTTCTAGTCTTACAGACCACTCAAAGCTCTTTAGTCTACAACTCACATTTAACCTTACATCCATACTTCAGTTTATTCTAAATACATTAAGCACTTTGTACCTCACATCCATGAACTCATTCATGATGGGGGCACACACCAGTTACTCCTCATGCCAGGATAAGTGGGAAGGGTTGCACCAGGAACAGCATCCGTCATAAAATCTTTGCCAAACCAAATATGGGGATCAGAATAATTCCATACTGGATCGGTCGAGGCCTAAATGGAGGCACATGAGGGAACCCCTCAAGGGAGCAGGTGAACGAAAACTGCAGATTAACCTAACTTGCATGTCCATAGAAGCTCTGCACAAGAAGGCTCCAGCTGACCAGGAGATTCAAACCAGGACCTTTCTTGCTGTGAGGCTACAATGATAATCACTGCACCACTGGTGCCACCCAAAGGGGCTTTGATTCTACATGGTGTTTCAGTTTAAACTGAAGGGAGGACTGGAGTGTATCCCAGCTGTCACTGGGTGAGAGGCGGGGTACACCCTGGACATTATAATATAAATTAAATATTCTGAAATATATATCAAAAGTTTAACGGACATAAAAAATAATGCCACATGAATTTCAGATAATGTGAACAGCACAAACATCCAGTGAATACTGTCAGTAAATCAGTTTAAAAAAAAAAGTTTATTTCCTATAAAGAAGAAAAATCTGAATAAAAATCTACTAAATGCACAAAAATACAAAAATAGGTCTCAAAATGACAGTACCAGTACAAGTTTGAACACACCTACGTACTTCATGTAGAACAAAACTGAAGATACTGGACCAACAAAGTATAACATACATTTACATAACATGGATGCAGTCTGCAATAAAGCATTTTAGATCCTTTGGTTATAGCTTTGCACACCTGTCCACCAGTTGAACACAAGGCTCACCTGTTAACTGGAAATCATTCCAGGTGTGACCTCGTGAAGCTGAGTAACATACTGACAATGATGCCCCAATCTGTCATTGGTATTTGTGTGATCTCATAGTTTTGATTTCTTAATTTCCACAGTGAAACCAGTGAATAAATAGGTGTGAACATGACTAGAAAGAGGCAAGATAGAAATAAGCAGATAGATATTCAGTGCACCACAGGTCAGATACCACAGAACAACTCATAACTGCAACAAAACAGAGACAAATCTGCATTACACACATTATACTGTTTCTACGGACATTAACATTTCATTTAAACAAACATTTTAATTTTGAAAGTTTTAGCAAAAACAAGTCCTGTACACTCGACATCTCATTCTGTCTGCCTTTAATGGTAGGAAACATATATTTCTGCATAGTTTCTGAACTTTTAGCTGTGACTGTATGTGTGACTGAAAGATAAAGATAAAACCAGCAAAAACACTGGCACTGTACGGCCCTCAGGAAAAGAATGACATTGTTCTGTATGCTTCCAATTCTCAATAACCTTTTCTAATGAAAACTGAGATGTTTACCCCGTCTGAAGCCCACTGCTTCCTCCTGAGGGGCACGTGTTTGTGAAACAGTGCAGTATTGTTATATTTGGAGTCTCAGAGCGAGTATTTGCCCTATTAAATGAGACACACCAATCACCCACAACATTAAAACCACTGAGGTGAAGCGTTGATTACCTTGGTACCTCTGAAGAGGGAGGGATATATCAGGTCAAAGGTGAAGACCCAGTTCTTGATTGATAAGCAAAAAAAGTGGTTAGTACCTACAGCTTTCCTTTTAATTTGTTCTTTAAGTCTCTCTCTCTTTTTTTTTTTTTTAAATTCTTATCCATTTATTTCTATGATTTAAATGATTGTTTTTATCTCTTGCCTGCAGCAGTTTGTCTCTTATGTTTATCATCTTAACATTTATCCCATCACTGGCAGCTTGTCTAGGGTTAGGGTTGGGTTTTAGCCACATACTAAATAGGCAAGTTTTCAGAAACTAGAAGATGTTATCTTTCATATTAAGTCTCATACATGTTGGCCTTCCAGTTTCCCTCTTAAAAGATTTTCCATTCCAAACTCCAAAATTTTATAAAAAGGGGTGGACTACCCCCTAATACATGGGTTGCCAGTGACCTGGTAAAAGTGCTACGTATATATCTAAACTGACTAGCCTTGAATAAAAATGGTCCAAGGAAGGACAACAAGTAAAGCAGAGACAGGTTTGCCCATGTGGTCTGATTACACAGAAAAGCTACTGTTACAAAAACTGCTGAAAACCTCAATGCTGCCTATGAAAGAAACCTGTTTGAAACCGTACGCTGTAACTTATGCCGTGTACCTCCTTAGAAATGTACCACACATTGCATCGATTCAGCCCGCAACAATTGTGATTGGCCCGTTCGCTATTATATATATTATAGTGTCCTCCTATGCATTTCCAGCTACTTCTTTTGCTGCCATTTTTTGAATGGCAGGAAACATGGCTCCAGCAGTGACGGACGCCAGGCCCATCTTCTCCTCTATCCATTTGTTGTAGTTGGTCACTCTGGTGTAAACACCAGGTTTCAACTCCCTTGCGCAGCCATCACCCCAGCTGATTATTCCAAACAGGAAGAGCCTGCTGTCGACCTCGCATACCAGAGGTCCTCCTGAGTCTCCCTGCAGGGAAAAAAAAACAAAAGCAGCACTGAAGGAAACCAACAAACCGATCTGTGGGAGCAAAGTCGAGCCCAGACGTGTGCAAATACCTCACAGGCATCCTGACTCCAGTCAGGGCGAGCAGCACAAAACATGTTATTGGTAATCATGTTTTCATAATAATCCTTTTGTCGACACACTTCGTCGGCAAGGAGGTTCACCTGAGCCTGTTTGAGGTACTGAGACCTGTACCACAAAGCTGGAGAGAAGAAGAGCTGTTAAAGCCCTGAAGGGTGAACATAACCACAGAGAACATTTAATCACGTACTGTGGTTGTAAAACATTTAGCATGTAAGTGTTTTAAATGAGTCATTCTCTTTTTGGAAGACTCCCATTTTTTGTTCCACTAGAGTTAATTGATGGCTGGTGATTTGTGTTTATTGAGAATCAGACTGTATTGCCTTAACAAAAGAAAATATGAGCACAGATGTTCAGAGTTTGTCAGGGATTCCCAACTTTTAAAGTCAGTTTGCAAATGGTTTATGGAAAGATTAGTCCAACTTATCTGGAACAACAGAAATGCAATTATTTGATCAAATAGATAAATCTGCAATTAGGCAGCTTCCTCTGGGGTGACTGAAAGTGCATATGCATGTAGCACGTTTGAACGCTCCTGGTTTTGGTTCAGCCTTCACTTATGGGTGTAATGTTTTAGCATCCACATACTTTATACATCTGCTTCAGTCAGACAAAACAACATTACTCAGAGGACTTCCTCACCGTGGCTTTCTTTCCCATATCCAGCGATCTCACAGGTGACTCCTGGCTGGAGGCTCTGCTGAGGAGGCGGCAGGCAGACCGTCTTCACCCAGTCGCTCTCTTCAGCACATTTACCAAGTCTGGACTTCAGCTTTAGCAGGGCTGCAATACAATTAACAAATATCACTGCTGTGAGTGGATTACAGCTACACTGCTGAGGTAGGATAATTAAATCTGTCACTCATCATAAAATGCATTATTTTAATCTAATATGGGATGTTAGTTTAACATTTATAGACCTGTGTTAATTCAGTATCATTTTGTTTATAAATTCACAACAACAGTTGTGTCAAGGTGCTTTATATAGTAAGGTGAAGATGCTACAATATTAGAGAGAAGCTCAGTGATCACAGGATGCCCTATGAGTAGCACTTAGTGAGAGTGGGAAGGAAGAACTCCCTTTTAACAGGAAGTGACCTGCAGCAGAATCAGTCTCAGGGTTGAGCAGCCAAAAGTCAAATTCTATTATTTTAAAAAGACATTAACCCCTAAACTAAGGTTTTTTAAACACATATAATTCAAGCGTCTTTATCTTGTGTTTTTGTTGAGGATTGCTTATAAAGCCACACAGGCTAAAATATGAGCTTTCTTTTCCAGATTTTCAAGAAAACTTTCTACTTAGTAGATTACTAATAAGATTACTTATTTAGCTCTTTTTGCTGAAAACTAGCAAATTTCACTCTAACATTTTTTTTTTCTAGCAGGGGTGTGCAACAGATTTTGTTAATATGGCAGAAATGGTGGTGAGCACAGACAGAGACTGATGTTACAGATGCTCAGACACAACAAACAACAGCTTAGTATCTTTCATTAGCTAGTGAGACAGAAAGCAGATACAGGAAGGAAAATGTGTAAACAAGGATATGCAGGGATGAAAATTAAATGCAAGTAAGGCTCACTGATCAGGTCTTGACCCCTTATTTGCTCAGGTCTTTGTAGACCTTTGTAGACAAAGTCGGATCATCTCCTTTCAGATGATCCGACTTTGTCTACTTTGTGGTGGAACTCGGGACCTCTGGCATCTGGCCCCAAGTCCAGCCAGGATTCATTTTTTTCATTTAGTAGATTTACTACAGGACCTCACTTGTTCCCCTTATTCTATCTATCTATAGAAGGAAGAGTAAATGTAAAGTGGAGGTATATGTGGGTGCCTCTATGTGCTGTAAATATGGGAGTTCATTACTCTTCTCCTTGATATCAAGTATTTCTACAAAAAATGTTTCCATATTTTATACTATAGTCAAAAGACCATTGTCATTTGCAACTGTCGTAATTTATATTTGGTGGTATGACCCTGTTCTGGGACCTGTTGGTGGGTGGGTTGCAAAGCGGCTTGCAGATGCACAGTAACTTTGGGCAAGCTAAAGCAGCTTAAACATCATGCCTGAAGTAACACTATGTTTGATTAAAAACCTAATTTCAAAAGATTTTTGTGATTTCATTTTAGTGTTCGCACCGATGTCATTGTTGAAGTTCCCCTCACTGTTATCAAACCCTTCGTGGATGAAGATTTCTTCCACCCTGAATCTTTGCTCGACAGTCGGGTTGCTCTCATTCAGGGCGTTTTTCCCCAGGGTGACGGAGAAGCGCCGTGCTTTGCTCTTAGTTCTGAAACACAAATTCACAAAACAAGTCCAGTCAAAGCCATCCAGCACCTGCTGCAGTTCCTGTAACTGATCTCAGCTCCTACCCGTCAGGGAAGCAGTGGGCAGCCGTGAGGACCCAGCAGGCGGAGATCAGACTGCCCCCACAGCGGAAAACTTTCTCTTTGGATTTGCTATGCCAAAATATGGCAGCGACCCATGGGTGGGATTCCACAGTGGCAACATTTCCACCCACGATCTTCAGCTGCTTTCTTCTGCTGCGCTGGCCACATGCCATCATCTCTGTAGCTGGAGGATGAAAACAAGTTCAAAAGTGTGGCAAGGAGAAGAAAATGGAATACAAAGCTTTCAGTGAGGCCTCACCTGGCTCTGGCTCTGGCTCTGTGGGGGCAGGTGAAGGCACGGCTGGAACTACAAGGCAGAAATGTTTTTTAAAAACTAATGAAGTGTGCATGCTGGATTAGATTTTCCAGGAACATTTAACCCTTTTAAGCTCTGGGTTGTTTTGTTATTTTAATTTCCACCAGAAAAAACATCCCAAATCCAATCAGTAAACACTCCACAGCTATAAGACCAAACATGGACTCTGTAAGAGACAATTAAGAGACTTTTGACATACTGTGAGTCAATGGGTCTCCAGAGCGAGACCTAAAGAACTGCTGCAGAACATTTTTACTTCCTTCTAAACAAAACTGATTACTAAGGATATATTCCAACAACAGAAACAGGCATTATTTAGAATTTCCTTTTGCCAATTTTCTAAAATTCAGTTAAACTTTGATCTACATTTGGAAAGAAACCCACACTTTAAATCCAGTGAGGATCTTGGACTTTGATTCTGCCTCCTGGTGTCCTGCATTTGGGTCCTTTACTCCTGTGACTGTTGCAATTCTCATCTGCATTTCTGCCAACACTGATGCAAAAGAAAAGAAGCCCAAAAATGCTGCATTCCTTTTAATCACAGTCGCACCAGAGAATACACTTACGTGGCTTAAAGTTGCAAAGTGGAACATCACAGTACTCCCACACCAGCTGCTGGTTTTTCCGAACATAACACCACGGACGCCGTCTGTAGTGAATGTTTCTGCAGAAAAAAACATCCATCCAAGTAAACATAGAGTCCAACTCACTGAATTTGAAATGAAACAATATGTAAATTATTGCAATATAATGAATATAATGAAAACATTTTCTCCACTACTCTTCTAAGACTGGTGGGTCCGATGCCAAAATATGAGCAGTTTAGGCTGCTTTGTAACTTGCAACCCAAACTGCAAAATTATTACAATGAATGTTCGCCTGGGTCTTTGGCCTTAGTTTGGCCTATAGACGTCCATATCTGGGCTGATTCTGGCTGCATGGGGGCAAAATTATCTCTTCCCTTTTTCCAAATCTAACAGTTCCACACATTTCGGTAGAAAACAGACTGGTGCTGGAATTGGCACCAAAAAATAGCTGGTCACAAAGCTGGAACCACTAACATCAGTGGTGAAGAGAGAAACTCACAGATGTAGCCTGCAGATTCTGCCCACCATGATTTTTTTTTTTTTCGAAAGTGAAGCCGTAACATTAACTGTAATGTTTGGTGCTCAAACCTGTAGAACTGTGGGCTGTTTTATTTTATTTTTTTTTACAAAGTCTTATTAAACTGATCTTTTTTTTTTTTAATTTTCTGCAGTTTTTATTTGTTTCCACAGCTGAAGATAGTGGTGTGATGTTTACACTCAGTTAAAAATGTAATCACATGAATGTTGAAGGAGCTCAGCTGAGCATTGGGGAAACATGTGCGCAGATCTGCAGCAACAGGAATCAGAAACTTTGCTCTTCACTTCAAGATCCAAAAACAGACCTGCAGTAGTTGTGCCTCCCTGAGTTGACGTCTGAAGACAGGTACCGCCTTCTGGTCTCCACGTCCCACTTCTGACATGTTTGTCCGCTGACTGTTTTAGACGCCGTGCCACTGTAGAACAATCCCATGCCCTCATAGCAGTGACCTCTTTTTACTAAAGCAACAGCAGGACGTGTGAGGGTGATTAAAAATGTGAAAAATATCAGTGAAGTTTGGTTTGTTGAGCTGCTCACCTGTTTCACAGTGTCTCCCTTCAAAGCCATCAGCACAGAGACAGAACATGTGTTCACCAGAAGTAAACGTTGGGACAGAGGTGCCTCCATTGAGACAGATCCCACCTACAAAATACGATGGAAGCTGACCTCACTTTCCAGAGCCAATTCAAAAGCATACTTAAAACCGTTTTTATCAGGTAAACAATATTGTAATGGTTAGGAGCTTTGTATCCGAACTTGTCTATCCTTTTATTTCTAGTCAGCTGGATGACTCTCAATAAAGCATCTAGTCTCTGTGCTGTAAAGGTGTGGGGGATATTTTCATGGCACACTGTGGGCCCCTAAGTACCAAATGAGCATTGTTTAAACACCACAGCCTACCTGAGCATTGTTACTGACCATATCCGTCCCTTTATGACCACAATGTGCCCATCTCACAAAGCTCAAATCATCTCAGTCTGGTTTCTTCAGCTTGACAATGAGTTCACTGTACTCAAATGGCCTCCTCAGTCACCAGATCTCAATCCTTTGGGGTGTGGTGGAACGGGACATTCACATCATGGATGTGCAGCTGACAAATGTGCAGGAGCTGTGTGATGTGATCATGTAAGTATGGACCAAAATCTCTGAGGAATGTTTCCAGGACCTTGTTGAATCTATGCCACGAAGAATTAATGAACATCTGAAAGCAAAAGGGGGTCCAACCCAGTACTAACAAGGTGTACCTAATAAAGTGGCTGGTATATAGAGGGGGGAAACCCTAACCCTACTCCTAATTGTACTCAGGGTGTGACCTGGTGGATGTTAATATGTCTCTGACATGTTAGTAAGATGTGAACCAGCTCAAACCCTCAGGTCACCTGGAACAGGCCATCTGGTTATTCCCAGCTGAATTCAGGTGAAGCCGCTTTGTGCTCCAAACCGCAGAAACAACCGACTGACTCACATTAGGTGCGCTCCAACATATCAGTGTTTAAAACCAAACTAAAAGCATTCATATTTACCTGCAGCTTTCACTAATCTAGTTTATGGTCTAAATGACCATTTTGCCTAATGTCTGGTTGTTTTATCTATTTAAATTTTTAGGTTTGATTTTTCTCGACTCCTTTTTTTTTTTATATATTTCCACTCGTTTTATTGGTTTTACTTCATGGTTCTTATCAAATTTTATTGCTGGTTTTTATTATCACATTATTTCAATTCTGAGCCTTTTATGGATTTACCTTATGAGTTTTACCTCTTTTACTATCCTATTGTTACCTTTTTCTAAATCAGTGATTGCTGTTCTTAATTGTTTTGATATCTAAACAATTTCATATTTAATTTGTTTACATATGTAATCATTTCTTTAGTTTTGTGTCTCCAGCCACAATTTTATTCCAGGTTGTGCTTCCTCCTGGAATAAAAATTGCTATATAAACAAAGTTTTACTTATTTGCTACAAAAGGAAATTATATACTTCCTGCTCAGTGTATGGTACCAGAGAGCCTTTGTGAATGTACAGTTTCTCACCTGAATGTTCAGAGGAAGAGGAGAACAAAGACGAGGAAGAGGAGATGGGGGGGGGGAAAGTTAATTTGCGCCTTCTTCTTTCATCCAGCAGACCCTGAAAATATTTTAAAAAGTCAGAATAACTCTCATGAAAGAAGATTTTAGTTCATCAAGATAAAATGTCCTTACTGCCTGAGCTGCCGACAGGACGGCCAGCATGCAGATGAAAAAGCTTCTTGTCGTTATCATGTTGCTTCTCTGCTCAGTTTGAAGACTTTGCATGAGCGTGCTTGCAGAGGGTTGTGTGGAAGCCTCCTTGTGGTTTATTCTGTTCTGTGGAGGGAGGAGTCCTGATTGGCTGACAGCTGTTTGACAGCTGGCTGGCCCACTTAACTTGGAGTGAAGAAATACATGTTTATACTGCGAGTGAATGAGTCATAACTGGTAATCTACACCATTAGTTTTCAGGAAGCATATCATTATCTCTGGTATGTCATCCACTGTTTGAACCGCAGCTGTTTACAAGCTGAATTTAACCAAGGTTGTATTCCCATTGACCCGAATGAGTGATCAGACAAAACATGTTTGTATTTGTCTGAATATCACAGCATGTTTGCTTCCACACCCTGTGACACCACAGCTTCACCTGTTGGGAAACTGAGACTACCAACAATGACCACATGAAGAAGAAATGGTTTCAGTCTTTTTTAGTGGGTGTGTTCCTATAGAAATATGTATATATCTGTATATGTGTATATATCATAGGCTGAAATAGCTCTGTTGTGTTTATGTTGTTGCCTCCTTTTTTGAAAGAGCAAATCAGACGTTCAACCATGAGTCCTGGGTGCATGCCATAGACTGTATGTAAAAGATGGATGTAGCCACTGTAACAGCACGCATTAGTTTCAAGCTTCTCGAAGCCTCAAGAAGTTTAGAGTTTTGCCTGCTGCCATGTTAGTTTTTTGAGCCAGAAGTGACTTTTGGGTGAGAGGGAGGAGTGCTTTACAAGAACACATAATACACATAATAAAATGCACTCATGTAGGCAGGTCCAAAAATAAAAGCACCTTAAAAAACAAAAATTCTGGAATAAATGATTAAAACAGTACGCATATTTTAAAAGAGAGTCACAGAAGGCTGAAAAGCAACATCAAGACTAAAGTAAGTAAAACCAAGCTGGAAGTGTAAAAGTTATGAGAAAGTGTACAAAAGGTGGACACTTTCTGAAGCAACTGTATACTTGTTTTAATGTGCTTTGAGCTAGTGGCTATATCATATAAGTAAAAAGATCAAAGATTTAATTATTCAGAAGCTAAATCAAACACTTTGAACGATTAAATAAATAAATACAAAAACTTAAACTAAATCTAGAAAAATAATAATGTTAAAGACATTAATTTTAAATATGTTACTGCCCTGTTTTTAGAGTGAAGTCAAAGTGCATTATGATGCATTCACTGGATGTCACTGTTGCTCCATGAACACCAGAGCTCCTTTATCCTGACCTTACCTGAAGCGTCATGATGGAGGCATTCACTGGTGTGCGCACTCTGCACGTTAACTCATTTTACTGCCGTTAGGTGATATGAACATACAGGTGATTGTGGCGTCACGATGACGTGTTTTCAGTGGTCATACCCGCACCTGAATCTTTGTTTTGTATGTAAAGGAAAGCAGACTGATCCAATGAAGAATATGATAAGTACGAAAGCAAATATGTACATTAGATCCCGGAAGTTGCCTAGTTTGGATCCTGTTTGACTGATGTTGCCTTCACGTACCGTCAGAATGCTTAGAATTCTTATAAAAATAGGAATTAAATATTCAAGAAATGTAAGGAAATCATGATATGAATCATGATACTATCACTTTTGACAGAAACGATGACATAATTTGGTTCATAAAGTTTTAGACATTCATTTCCTTCTTTATTTATTTCCTGTATGGCTTTACGTGTGTCATCTGTTGATTGTTGTTTAATGGTTTTTATTTTATTTTGTGATATTTTATTCTGTTCATTTTCTGTTATTTTATTTGCATGTTGTTATTTAATTTTTGGCAGTAGATAAATAGCAATTAGTTATTTTTTTGTAATTCATGCGCTATTATTACATGTTACTGTGTTTGAAATCCTTCAGTAAATAGTAAATTCAGTAAGTATTTGTAAATTCAGTAAATATTTGGATAAATTACATATTACACATTTAAAATATTCTGAATATTTCACCATGAAGCAATTGCTTTTATTTTATTTTATTTTTATTTTTTCAGGTTTTGGGAGGGTTTTGTAAAATATTCTGGCTTCTTGTACCTGTCCTGCACAAGCTCTTCTTGGAAAACATAGCAACAAGCATAGCGTGGACCTGACGTTTCCGAGCAGCTCCTGAACGCAGCTGCGCAGCGCTTTGGATGAGGCAGATTATCCTCCCTCTGGACCCTGGCAGGCAGCAGGTGGCTGGAGACAGAAAATGGGAAACGCGGACAGCAAACTTCACTTCAGGAAAGCGGTGGTCCAGCTGACAACCAAAACTCAGGTCAGTGTTTGTTTTATTTTTAAGGTTAAAGGTGAAATAAAGAAACTTCCGCTGAACGTGTAAATGTGTTAGTGGAGATGTGGAGATAAAGTTGGAGTGCCAGATGGCAGCGTAAAGTGGAGAGAAAAACATGAAAAACAATGTAGTTGTTTTAAAAATGAGGATTTCCAAACCAAACCAAACATTCATCCAGAAATAATCATATTTTCTTTAAATTTTTATGCCATTTTAGGGACGAGAAACACTCATTTTGGACTTGAAATGATCCTTAAACAGCCTGAGTATGTACGTGCTAATGTTAAACTTTGAGTCGGTTTTCAGGCAGCAGTCATTTCTTTGGCTGGCAGGTGTATTTAAGGTAGAACTAAGGACAGGTATCGCGGTTTTTTTTTTTTTGGTTTTTTTTAAAGCCTGCGTCAGTGCTGCCTGCAAGTCAGAGCTGCAACATTAATCGATTAGTCGAGTGACGGAAACTGTAGGCCTATTAGTTTACTTTTGCGTGTTTTTTCAATTTTATGATCAAACAATTAGTCAGTTATGGGAAAAAAATAAGAATTGGCAAAGTAATCAATACTGAAATTTATATCGAGTCCAATAGGGTTAATGGTGTTGCACATAAACTTTGCATATTGAATTCAGAGCTGTTTATGTGCAGGTTTTCATACGTGACTCTCTGATTCTTATACAGCTCCGAAAAAAATTAAGAGACCACTGCAGAATTATCAGTTTCTCTGATTTTGCTATTTATAGGTATATGTTTGAGTAAAATGAACATTTTTGTTTTATTCTATAAACTACTGACAACATAACTCCCAAATTCCAAATACAAATATTTTCATTTAGAGCATTTATTTGTAGAAAATTAAAAAGGGTCAAAATACCAAAAAAGGTCCAGTGTTTTCAGACCTCAAATAATGCAAAATAAACCAAGTTCATATTCATTTTTAAACAACACATTACTAATGTTTTAACTTAGGAAGTGTTCAGAAATCAGTATTTGGTGGAATAACCCTGATTTGCAATCACAGCTTTCATGCGTCTTGGCATGCTCTCCACCAGTCTTTCACATTGCTGTTGGGTGACTTTATGCCATTCCT
>VUQI01001689.1:16490-33639 GCA_015106735.1 Paratilapia polleni | reverse complement strand
TTTTCTCTCCACAAAATCAACAATAAAAGAAACACAACAAAGTCCACAAGAAAATATTCCACAAATCACAAGTTTGAGTCACATACAAAGTTGAGATTCCTGTTCTCTGATTGCCTGAGGGACTAATTTACTTCTTCTTGCTCTCTGATTGGCTGAAGGTCTGATTCACTTCTTCCTGCTCTCTGATTGGCTGGGTTTGCACATGTAGTGTAGCCTCTGATTGGTCAGAGGTCTTGTTGTCGTCTCTCTGAGGCGTCCCAGCATTCAGTGCTGTGATGTCAACATCATGAACACCTGTGGACTCACCTGGTGACCTCAGAGCCTCCCAGATGTGAGCTCCACCTTCATGTTTCTCTACAACAGTAAACAGGTCTGATGATGATGATGATGGAGTAGGAGGAGGAGGTCTGGACCTGCCGTCTGCAGGCTGGCTGAGGTGTGATGATGATGATGGAGGAGGAAGCAGAGATGGCCTCCTGGTGTAGACTCCCTGTCTGCCGTGAAAACTGCCTGACTGACGACTGAAAGCTCTGCCACCCTGTGACGACTCTTCCGTGAACACAGGTGGGCTGCTCACCACATTGGGATGTTTTCCGCTTGATCACTTTAAAGTCACACTTTAAAGTAGTTTAATACTACTTATAAGTAGTACTAAATACCACCTAATACTTTGCACAGCAGCTTTTTATAGCTTCTTCAACAATAGAACTCACTCCACTGTTGAAGCTGTGGCACATTAGTGTCTGTGTGACAGCAGCTGTTATCTGTGCTGAAACCCAGACTGCTATAATAGCCAAAACATGTTCATTATTTCACCACTAATATTTATTTCAACACTAGCAGACATGTGTCCTGTTGTAGTGCCAAATCGACACTAATGAAACTCTTGAGTCTCCCACTACACGGCACAACAGCCCAACTTTATCTGAAGCATCCATTAACACAACGGGCTAGTTTTTGTGTCCTTGCAAGACACAAAAAAGATTTAGGTTATTGAAGGCTTCACCATTCACTTCATGATAGGTATTCTGCTGTATATGTTTGCTTGTTTAGGTTAGCAATTGTAGGCATATTTCCTGAATTATCACCAGATAAAATCGAAGAATTGCTGCTTGAATGGGCTGAAATAAGTATAAGTATAAGTTGATTCAGTGAGCATTTGCCACTCTCATGAACCCCTTTATTGACTGAATAACTACGCTCACCAGCTGCTTTGTTCAAGTGCTCTTTAACGCAAATATCTAATCAGCCAATCACATGGCAGCAACTCAATGCATTTAGTCATGTAGACATGGTCAAGATGACCTGCTGAAGTTCAAACTGAACATCAGAATGGTTGTTGGTGCCAGATGGGCTGGTCTGAGTATTTCAGAAACTGCTGATCTACTGGGATTTTCCCCACACAACCATCTCTAAGGTTTACAGAGAATGGTCCAAAAAAGAGAAAATATCCAGTGAGCAGCAGTTCTCTGGGTGAAAATGTCTTTGTTAAAGCCAGAGGTCAGAGGAGAATGGTCAGCCTGCTTCGAGCTGATAGGAAGGCAACAGTAACTCAAATAATCACTTGTTACAACCAAAGTATGCAGAAGAGCATCTCTGAATGCACAACACGTCGAACCTTGAAGCAGATGGGCTACAGCAGCCGAGGTGCCAATGCTGTTAGCTAAAAACAGGAAACTGAGACTACAATTCACACGAGCTCTCCAAAATTGGACAAAAGAATATTGGAAAAACATGGCCAGGTCTCGATTTCTGGATGGTAGGGTCAGAATTTGGCATAAACAACATGAAAACATGAATTCATCCTGCCTTGTATCAGCAGTTCAGGTTGTTGTTGGTCGTGTAATGGTGTGGGAGATATTTTCTCGGCACACTCTGGACCCCTTAGTACCAGCTGAGCATCATTTAACTGCCACAGCCTACCTGAGTATTGTTGTTGACCATGTCCATCCCTTTATGACCACAGTGTACCATCTTCTGATGGCTGCTTCCAGCAGAATAATGCACCATGTCACAAAGCTCAAATAATCTCAAACTGGTTTCTTGAACATGACAGTAAGTTCACTGTACTCAGATGGCCTCCATAGTCATCTCAATCCAGCAGAGCATCTTTGGGATGTGGTGGAACGGAGATTCACATCATGGACATGCAGCTGACAAATCTGCAGCAACTGTGTGATGCTATCATGTCAATATGGACCAAAATCTCTGAGGAAAGCAGGTTGTTGAATCTTTGCCATGAAGAATTAAGACAGTTCTGAAAGCAAAAGGGGGTCCAACCTTTTTAGCAAGGTGTACCTAATAAAGTGTCTGGTGAGTGTATGTTAATCATTTGTATATACAATTTACTCCTTGGTTTTGCAATCTTATCTTCTTTTTTACATGACTAATGGTTAGTTAATGATTTATTGCTAATTGTTTTAGAAAGTCTGGCTAAATACGGGGCCTTGAGGCAGAAGCACCGTGCTGTTGGGAGCAGAAGCTATTTAAACTGGGCTGTAACTTCATTTGTGTAGCTAAACCCCAAAGAAGAAAAAAAAAACACAGTTCCCCTCTTTTTATGTGGAACTAAAAAAGTGAGTCAAGTGCATCGCTCCATAACAAAGGAGCTAAACAGTGATTGTACTATTTTATGTCCAGGAAGGTGCTTGTGTAACTATTTACATGGATGTACTGAAATAGTGGTTTGAGGCAAAACATAGTGGCTGACCCGCATTGGTAAAAGGCAGCTGAATTTAGTGAACCTAAAAACCCTGTCTGTTACATTTCCACAAACAAACAAAAACTTACATACCACTCAGCCCTTCCTTTTTTTTCCACTCCATATCTTACAGTCTCAGTCTTTTTATCTTCAGCTAATCTGAAAGAGAGTAGAGGTGCCCAGCCTTTTTTGATAGAAGGCCTTTCATTCCATCAAGGTTTAAATGAAAGTGTGGAAACACCAACATCAGTGGCCTCACCGCAGTGGAATGTACTTTGTTGCCATACAGGGGCATGACAGGGGCCATTATAGCCTCGAGGTTAGAGAAGCTACTTTTTGACTGGAGAGATGCCAGGTTGAATCCTTAGACCGCCTGGGAAAATGTGGAGAGGGAAGCTGATATAACACCTTTTTCCCCATAATCAGCTACTGCAGTGCTGCTGGGCAAGGCACATAACAATTAGCCGTAAAGCTCTCACTGCTCCAGTGGCTACAGGAAAGGGCTGACTCCATTACACCCCAAAGGTCATTTAAAAGTTCAGGAACCACTTAACTCTGGAAGTTTCAACATTTATTTTTCAGCTGTGCCTCAAGAGGAAGGATACAACATTGCACACAGATACCATGATCTGATGTGCAACTTCTCTTTAATTTCCATAAGGCCCAAAGATGAAACAGTCAGACTGAACTAAAGTCATCTGGTCCAGACCTCAAGATCCACGTAAATGAAATGACCGTTCAGTCTGATTATCAGGCTGGAACTAATACTACTGTTAGTAAAGTCGGTTAGGAAGGACACTGAGTGACGCAGTGGAAAAGTTGTCGCACACCATTGCAGAGCCCTGGCTTCAATCCATGACAGTGGGACTTCTGGCTTGGCTAAAGTGAACAGTGAGAAGCCAGTGAGGGATTACGTCCTTCCTGCAGCACTAGTGCCTACTAGTGGCTGTTCTGTGTGCTCTGTTTCACATGGTCCTGTTCACATTCGGGCACACAAATTGCTACACTCCGTTCAAGGAGGTTATTTGATTGGTATGGTTTGTATATTTCTTAGCAGGATTACTAAAAAAAACAACAAAAACAAAAATAACAACAAAGCTATGTATGGATTTGCATGTAAATTTATAGAAATTGTGTCAAATGGGGCAAAATTGGACATTTCACATCATATATTCCCAAATACACATGTAGCTGAAAAAAGAACAGTTAGGAGAGATTGCCCTGAAATAACACAAACTCCAGAAACTCTTCTGGATCCAAGGACTGAATTCAAGCATGGTTTGGGGGGAAATTGTAAGTCTTTGTGGAGGTACGCAGTCTCGGAGTTATCTTTTTTTTTTAATGAAATATTGTTATCATGTCCAACAATACACATACAATACTATTGTAAATAATCACAGAATAAATCTCTTTCCACCTTCATACGCTTATATTTTGAATGTAATTTGCCAAAAAAGAAAGAAAACACCAAAACAAATTTAAAGTTGAATTTGAATGACACAGGTTTTATTACTGGTTTCTTTTTTAAATTTCTATATATATATATATATTGTGATTATATCATATCATGGATTATTTTGACTGTGGCAATCGTCTAGTGAAACTCTAATCTCATGACTGCCCTTACATGGCACACAATATTATGCTAACTTTCTCAGTTGGGACAAAGTCCATTTGTAGCTTTTTTATTTCAGGTGTTTCCATCATCATAAATGAACTTCAAGTCCTTCGACGAGCAGTTCTAAGAATAATGAAAATTTGAACTATAATCTGATAATCTAAAGTGTTGTATTCTAGTACACTGGCTTCAAATAAAAACTTTTTTATTTCACACTTCCATAAACCAAACAGCTGACAACTGATTTATATGTTTACCCAAGAGTGGATCGGTTGAGTTATGAAAGCCATTGTTTGTAGATATATTTCTATTTTGGAGAAACTCTGAATTCATTTTATTTTTATTTTGACAATAATAATGGGTCTTGCAATAGATGTCCTGCCATAAATGAGAGGGAATGAAATTTTAATGTGCTTTGTGGGTGAGTTTGATTTGCACACAATGTCAGGAAGGGATATGAGAGGTTATGAGTGACGCCCCCTTTTCAAAAATCACAATGCTGGTGCATAAATCTCATCAAAAAGAGGGGACAACTGAGAGGAGCTGCAGAATGTGTGAAAAAAACAAGAGATACTAATTTTATAGACAAATGCAGTTTTTAGAAATATTAACTTAATTCCCTAAAACAGCCTAGAGGCAGCTTGTCCTTCTGAGAGACTGGTCCAGATACATTTCAATATAAAACAAAATCATATTTGATAAAGGACAGAGACATTAAGTGACAGCAAAAGCAGTGTTGTGCTTCTTGGGACTAAATGACACCACAAAAAGGCTGCAGTCAAAGAATGATTGCCCTAGGTGAAAGGCTGAGGAAGAAAAAAGGGCAGCCTGACCCTGACCAAAGACCTGCTGAATTAGCTTTAGGATCAACACAATAATGGAGAGGTGCAGTGCAAAAATCAATGAGTATAGAAAGATTTGATGACCTGGTTAAAGGGTAGAAAGACCCTCTGGAATTCTACACAAGTCTTAATGTGTGTAAAAAAAATAAATAAAAATCTTGCGGTTCCAGAGGAAATGTATGAGTCATACTGGTTGCATTTATTGCACTGTGAGCATTTCACAGAGCAATTTCAAGGTTTAATTTGTTGCATTGACTTTTTATATCCATATATAACCACAACTGTGGTTTTCCAAATGCTGAAATGCAACTTGGGTATTGTTACAAAACAGTGAGACACTCAACTGGAGACTGCAATTTTAGATACTGAACGGTTAAGCATAAGCATACATATAAACATTACCTCCAGGCTAGGTTCCCTGGATATGTAAGTAAATGACTTGTGGGCATGAATACGGTATCAGAAGCCACAAAGGAAGGTGCTATGGTATCGCTGCATGTGATGTTTGCTCTTCATGTGGTGGCACTGAATGAATCAGGGTCAAATGTTGGGCCATGCAAATCAGGAGGCAGGTGTTTTCCCTATTGGCGGTCTGAAGCCAAACACTGAGATCTGAAAGATGAATCATCAATTCAAATCTCATGAGAGGAAGACAAAGCTGTCAGAGTCAAAGCTCTCTTTGAGAAATGAGTGCCTTGGTTTAACCTCCTGTTATATTTTTTCTTTAACCTACTAACACACACCCTGCACTTCCTCGCCTAATCAATCAGCATTATTTTACCTTACTCTCCGTCTCTGTGAAGGTGTGAAGGTGTGAAGTGTTTTTTGCTGGAGTTTCACCGAGGAGCACCTCAGTCAAAGTGATGTGGCCTTTTTCATGTTCCCTTTAAAACTGAGATTATCTGTCCTGGAGAGTGAACTCACATGGGCCCTTAAATGTATTAAGGGGCTTTTGGATTTCCTTAAACTTCTGCTTTTACCTTAACAACTTCTGCATTTAATTTCCTCTAAAATGACATAAGATTTTCACATGTGACAGACTGATTTTAACATTTGACTGCACAAAGGTCACATCACATGACACTAGAAACAACAACGACATACAATCCTAGAATGCAAGTCACATTGTGTGATCAAAGAAACTGAACCACATTAGTGAAATTTAACCAATTCAGACTGGGGAAAAAAAGCCACTTAGTTTTAAGGAATTTTATTTTGTGACTCATTCTGAGAACAAATTCATGTTTCACAAGGCATTCGTGAGGTTTTTATTTCAAAGCCACAAACGGAGAAGCTTGTTAAGTCAATTTATTATACTGTAAAGCTTTTTAAATCATTTGCACTGTTGTTTAACATGTTTTCAACTTTGGTGAATGAATAGGTTTCTAAGTATAATACAGTGGTTCCCCAAACTGGGTGGCAGTGCCCCCTGGTGGGTCATAGAGTCACTGCAAGGAAAAACAGTGAGTCAAAATACTGTAAATTGAAAGAAATTAGATTTATGTCGGGAAAACATAAATCTTCTGAAGGGGGGGCATGCCAGAAAAAACTTTGAGAACCACTGGTATGCTAAATGAGTCTCTGTGGCCAGTGTGAACTGAACACTGTAGCAGATGACATATTGGTCCGATAACCAGCAGTATGTTTCAACAACGGCACCATTTATTCCACCTGGCATAACATCACAAACCTGGACATCACAGGGTCACACATCAGATAAAGTCTGTGGTGTAGGTGAGCAGAGCAGGAACCACACAAAGGGCCAGGAGCAGATCGTATCAGGGTGTTGCCAGTGATGTCTGGGATTACAAAGTTATCGTTTCCCATTTTCAAACAGCGTGTTGATGGAAGGAAGAGTCATATTTGTTCTGACTCTACATGGCTAGTATTTTGAGATCCAACAACATTAAGGGGATATTTAGACTGGGTGGCCTGTGCACATGGTGTACATGTGTTTATTTTCACTGGTCCACAAAAATGGAAGAGCTTGTAAACAGGAAGAGCTCCAAATCGTCAATCATTTCTGCAACAAAAGGACGGACATAACGTGGATCCAGCATACACAAGTTTTACTTTACATTATTTAAAATGTAATGTGTGCAGGGTCGCAGTTGAGCACTACACCTACACCGTTTAATGAGTCTACACTGCAACTAAGTGCTGCTGAATTATTATAACAGAGGGATAAACTTGGTGAAAGCAAACTAATTAAGAAACTCCCAGTCTAAACAAGAGGAGGCGAGGAACAAGCAGTGAGCCTTATTAGTGCCTTTCTCAATTTTGTTCTGTGATGAAATGGTTCCCTTTGTTGGTGTGTTAACACTTACACACAGCACTGAAAATTACAATAGCAGATCTACCACTAAAATTCAGGTTTCCTTGTCTTGTATTACAAATGAAATCACCTCATTTGCTAATGATGAAACAGAAAACACATGATTACACCCTTGTTTTGTTTTTTTCTTTTATTGGAATGCTTTACCTCAATAACACGACAATGAGCCAAAACAGTGCAAATACTGTGTCACAGCAAACACAGACTCCCACAATCCGATTCAGCCTGCAAACATCATTTCTTCCCAAATTTCGCACGTCTTATATACAACCGGGGTCATTTCGTGACACTCACACATCAAGCTTACACAATCCAATACCAGACATACTGTACACACCTGCAGTCATGAACACTTAAGGCACGCACACATACACAACACATCACGCAAATGTGCAGAGCTTAAGACAGCAGTAATGTTTGACATCTCGATGCTCGACAAGAGACTCTCGGCCACAATTAGAACAGAACTGTGCCGTGAACAGGCGGCTACAGCATAAGCTCACAGACGAATGGTTTTCTTTACATAGCCTGTGATTGCTTTCTAGCAGTTAGCGTGATAATATTCAGTATAGCTTAACCACATGGGCTACACTTTATTCCAAAATATATTCAATAACTACACCATGTACAGAAGTCAGGATGGCAGAGTGGGGCGAAAGTCTACTGCAAACACAAAGGGCCAGAAATAAAGAGGTGAGAAGCCAAATGAGGAGGGATTACAGTACATCTATGTGTTAAGGAGGGAGAGGGAGAGAGAGCCTGTTTGAGTCTGACTATGAGCATTTGGATACATCAGTGGGAGATGCTGAAAGAAATTGTAGCACATCAATCCAGCCTTCATCAGGAATAACTCATGACCAGAAATGTGAAAAGAAAGTGGGACTGTAGCTACTGTGACAACCACTGGTGTTCTCAAATATTCTTACTTTGCTGTATGAATAAAAATCAAGTATACTGTTGCAGAAAAGCAGCACATTTTAAGCATCTAACCTATTTTTTTTTTTTTTGGACATTCAAAATGACCCAAATGATGCTATTCTACAAATATGATGTAAACACAACTGCTGGATGGGATAGAAGCTTTCCACTTCAGCAGGGTGGCTGGAGGTGTTTTGGAAGACCTATAGATTACCAGAGAAGTGGATTGAGCAGCATAATATCACTAATGAATATGTAGGAATACGTGACTTTTTAACTGACTGCGTGATTTAACACAGAAGCTTGTTTACATCAAAGCTGAGGCTCACTTTAAAACATGCATGCAGTGAACAGCAACATGTGGCTCGAGCTGAACAACCGTGCGACACACTAATCAGAATAATTTCAGTCTGCGTTGTGTGTGTGTGGTCTGTGGAGCAGTGAGATATGCAGTGACACATTTTATATTGATTAACAGTTTCAAAAGTGAACATTAAGTAAACTAAGTGCTCTTGCTTCGCAGAGTATATGTATACATACACAAAGACGAAATTAGTGAACTGAAAACTATCAGGGCAAATTATTTAATATGCTCTATGCACTGCAGGTTTACACATTAAGCAAAAAGAGTTATTTTTACATACTGCTCACTGGTAAGCATAGTGTGCATCTCAGCCGTATCTCCTCTGCAGCAGTGGACCCCCAGTCATTCTGTCTTGTGGACTGCTGATAGCATGTCACTCTGAGGGGTGGCCTGATTTTTTTCTTTATGATTTTTGGGATTTTTTGACATCTGAAGAGAGATTTAAGTGCAACGGAAATATCTTTTTATTCTTAAAATTGACTTGTGACTAATGAAAATTTCTTTGCGACACCTCTAGGGAAGGCTCTGACCCTCGAGTTGGAAACCACAGCTCTCTGGTATACTGGCCATACTCATAACATTATACAGTGCTGAATAAGTTTCTACAGTTCTGTGCATTGGACATGTGTCTGATAGAGAGACTTCCCAAGTAATAGTTTAGTAGACATTAAAATATGAAAAAAGAAAGTAGATGGTGTTTTTTTTTTTTTTCTGTGGTACAGGTAACAGGAGGGGTGGAAACACTCATTTTATTCACAAGCCAAGATTAATGTGTGTGTGTGTGTATGTGCAACTGCTGTCTTTCATGGTCTCATTAAATCTGTCTAAAATTAAGAGATGCATGACCTTGGTGAATCCTTTTCACATTACTACTGCAATCACAGTGTCTACGTTTTTAATGAGGTCTCTCTCCCTCTTCAGCATCTTTCCACACCCATCTCTCTGCTCATGAATGTGACCCCACACCCCAAGGGGGGCCCACTCACATCAGGGTACCTGGTCTCCCTGAGAGTGAGCCCTTCCTCCTTCAGGTACCAGGGGCATGTCTCCCCCACAGCAGCAGCGGCAGATGAGACATGCCTCTGGAGAAATGTGCTTCGTGGCCACAGCCTTCAAACCAGTGATGCCCGTCTCTCCTCTGGCGTCTCCTCGAGTATCTGCAGCAGCAGGTCATTGAGGGGCTTGGCCACGGTGTTGTAACCTGCCGATGTCAGATGAAGGAAGTCAAACATGTCCTGTGGGCTGATGGTTCCATCAGAGTGGACAAACTCCCTGCTCACGTCCAAGAACTGAGCCTGGCTCAATCGCGGTAGCCAGGAGCGCACATACGTGTTTACAGCAGCATTCTTCTCCCTGAGCGGGTTGGGTCGCTCCCCTCGAGGCAACAAACCCTGAGGACCACAAAAACAGTGCTGACTCATTTATGGAGATTATTATATTAAAGGTGACATGCTCAATTCAAGCTCCATATTTTTATTATTGGACTCTACTAGAGAAGCTCTGTATGATTCACTGCTCAAAATACTCCTTTGCCTTTTCATCGATAAAAGGCAAATCAGCACCTTGGTCATCTGATAGAAGCCTTCTACATATTTCACTGATAAATTTACTTCTGTGCTTGAATCAATATGTTTATCCCAGCAGGTCTGTAACAATACTCTGTTAGATTTAAGCGTATGCAGTTCAAGTTTCTATTACCACAAACTAAGGTTAAGCTGTGTGTCCACAAATGAAGGCTGGAAACTTCTGTTTCACATTCATCCGTCTGCTGGTTATATTGTGGCATGAACTGACAAATCTTTCTATTTAAGCCACCTGAAATCATAGTCATGTTTTCTAGGAATATTCATTAGGGCTGCGCCACATCATACCGTCCACGATAATACGGGTATAAATTTTTACGTGATAAAGAGTCATATCGCAATATAATTTATATAGCAAGGCTATGCGTTTACCTTCCCTAGTGAGCAAGAACCAAGCGTCCAAAGATGATTTAGTACCTAAAAAGGGAGCTACTTCGACAACCTCCAACAAAGCACAATGCTTTGCAAAATGTGCAAGAAACTGTTGCTGCTAAAGGTGGAAACAATAAACTTGTTTCACCACTTGAGGCAAACACACACCATTGAGTACAACCATGCTATGAAAGCACATGAGGAGGAGATGCTAACAGCTGCTGATGTGGGACCTAAATGTAAACAAATGATTCAACCAAGCATTGCTGGAGCACTCGCTAGTTGCACTCCATATGAGAAGAAGAGCAAATGGTGGATGGAAATTACTGATGCCATGACATGGTGATAAACAGCTTTAAACAAATGGTTAAAAAGCTCGACCCAAGACCTCTTGAATTAAGTCATTTCTAAGAAATAATTTCAATATGTGTTGTATGTCAACCTATGAGTTTAAGAGGAAAAACGAGCAACATAAGATGAAACATATGAATAAACTTACCAGGACAACTATCTTTGCCTTGGGGAGGCGGGAGGTAAGCAGTTCTGCGATGACAAGAATTCCTTGTGCAACTTCCTCTGCTGTGTGTTCATAATTGTTGGTTCCTACCCACAACACCACCACCTCGACAAGAGTACAGACAATTTATTCACTTTGACTCAACACATTCAACTCTGCAGTGAGATCAAAGAGAATGACAGAGTAATAATTAAGGAACACTTTGTTTTTTTTTAGGACAATTAAGCCTAATGGATGGATATCAAGTTTCACTATTGCAAGAAGTGCACAAGGAGGTGTCACTTTATATATCTACCCAACCAGAAGACCGCTCAGAGAGGGCACCCTCTGCTAAGGCCAACGCCTTATCTTGCAAATTTTAAGAAACCAATTGAGATCTGCAGAAAAAAAATTTATGGCTTCTCTCTTTGCCCGTGTTCCACCTGTCCACCAAGTTTCATGCACTTTTAATGCAGCTACAGGCTGTTGCCATTTCCGTGTTTTCCAAACATACATTAACCCTAAATAACATGGATAATGGTCACAAAACTCAAGATACAGAGGTCAGAGTGTGCCTGAGATGTAAAACTGTATCAGCGTGCATATATTATATTGTCCTCAACTGTCTTCCTCTCAGCGGACCCGTCTCACCTTGGGACGAATGTTCTCCAGCTCTCCATTCTGGAGCCTCCACAGCACATTACAGGTGGTGTCCCCTCCAATGCCAAAGTTGAGTGCATGAAGAGGAGAGAACAACTCCCTCCACACCTTTGGAGAGATAACCACAAATCTGCATTATACACGTGCTGATTCTGACAACTAACAAGATGCTTTACACCATATGTCATCAACATAACACTAACGGTGAGGCACGATAAACAGTCAAGATAAACACTCAGCTTTTATTTGCTGTCTTGATTGTGGGTTTAAATACACATAAAGCTTACAGTAAACAAGCAAGGAATAAGCCAACTCTATACACACATTTTTTCCCCATTTAAATTCAAAATTTTACTCTCACCTCATACTGCTGCATTAGTTGCACCATAGAATCCCCCACAAAAAGCACGTCTGGTTCAGCGTCTTTGCACTCCTGTACAAATCTTGAGTGCTGCAAAAACACAAAAGAGCTGGTGATACAGTGCATAACTGTGACAGGCCAGATAAATAAAAGAACATCTACAATTTATTAAAAAAACAAAACAAAAAAAAAACCTCTCTGCTGGAAATACCCTGGAATCAGTAGCATATGAGAACTTTCCGTCTGATGTAACATCTTTGACTTTTCTAAATCTTAGCAGTAGGATAACACTCGTGAGCCATCTGAGTCAGACAAAATCCTGCGAGCTCATTACAGTCAAGACACGTCTGGTGCCCCATCTGATAGGGAGCTTTGAGTAAAGCAGACTGTCTCAGTGACAGTCCTATTAGCTTTGGGAGGATTAACCTTGCACAGAGCTTCAAGGAAGACCCACTAAACAAGCTAGACAAAGTGCTGCATTGAAAAAAATAAAGTCTTGCAAGTGATTATAATTTGTGAGCGCAAGATTGTTATTTATTTGCTTTTTTTTTAGTCAGATCAGGAGCTCATAACTAATATGATTATCCACATTAACCTCCATTCTGAAGCAAACACTAATATTATTAAGAATATCATCAAAACATCAACCGAAAACACAGTAACAGGCTTCACAGGATCACAGCACAGTCAGGAACATCAGTGGTTAAGAATCAAAAGCAAAAAAAATCTGAGAATAAGGTGGCAGAATCCAAGCAGTGTCACTTTCAGGTCCATAACTGGAGTACAAACTAACATGGGAAATGTATAAGACACCAAGCTTTAGTTTACTTTGCATGAGACCTAAGTGATAAGAGTTAAAGTCCCATGACACCATCCTCCTGTTCATCTTACGAACTACAAACGTCACAAAATAAATAATGCAAATCGTTCAAACTGCCTCCATACATAAGGAAGACATCGGGTGTGAATGATAGATAGGGATAAACAAGGAATGTTTACAACACCAACAGTACCTGTGACAACCACCGTCCATCTCCTTGAACATCTTCTACTGGCTGAGGGACTGCTGCTGGGTTCACTTCATCACCACTCATCCTGAAAGAGACGCTTATTTACACGTGGAATAACGCGTAGCTTCAATGCTACCTATTGGAGGAGGAAAGAGTTCATGCTGGTTCAGGTTAGAGAGAAAAGCATCTGCACCGGCTAGCAAAAACCACTGTGGTGATGCAGCAGCAGCTTAACGTTTCAGGAGCAGACAGACTGGCCTAATGCGGATTGCAGGCCACTTTCGCTCCCAATGCGGGTGTTTACAGATCACAGAGCAGATCGCATTAACCCCGCTAGGCTACTGTTTATCTGACGTTACAGTAGCTTGTTAGCTGCTAGCTAGCCACCTAATGACTGAAGACTGCTGTGGCTGCATCTCTGATACACGTTTGTCATGCCCGTCGTTAATTAAAACAAAACTGAAATTAATTCATAATTTAAAATATAAACTACCTGGCAGGGTGTCACTTATCGGCTCCCTTGGCTGACTGTTTATTGCCCAGGCTTCACTGCACCGCTGTCGGGTGATGCTCGCTAGCAGGTGTTAGCAGACTCTAGCTAGACGAGACAACAAAAGGTGCGTCAAGAAGGCAAAGCACAGAGACTGTTTCAGTGGGGGAGAGTGCACGGTTCACACCATGAGCCGTAACACCGATAAAAGCACCGCAGCGGAAATTCTCCCTGGGTCAAAGTCTAATCACCACAGTAATAGAGCCGACCTAAATCTGAACACAGCTACCTTTTATAATCTGCGGAGGTCGCTGAGGCCGAAACACAGCTTCAAGGGGAGTTTTTCCCCTCAGGAGGAACCGCGGGGCAAAAACACACCACAGAACAGCTGATCCCGCAAGGACTCATGGGTAGGTCGTGGGTTTGAAACCCTTCACGTTTCTCTTCCAATGCAAACAATGAAATTACTCATATTTTTATTTAATTTTTTTTGGATACGTGTAGTAAGTGTAAGACACCAGCCACGAAGATATGTGTGAGTACATGTTATAGTTTAGTTTTTGGAGTGGATCCGCAATGCATCATGGTCACGTTAGATCAAATGGTGCATTCTAGTACTGTGGGAAACACATGAAATATCAGATTCCTGTTTTCTAGCTATAACACCACACTAGGTGAAAATATGCTATAGATAGATAGATAGATTTCACTCGATAACCTTTTTATTTACTATATTTAATAGTAAAATGAATATAAAATGTCAGACAATGTGCAGTACCTAAAGGGTGCAGTCAGGTGTGTTAGGCTGTCTTTCACAGAATCATACTGAAATAAGCAATCAGTGCAATTTCACTTCTCCTTCAGCTTTGTTACTATCTTACTTTAAGCAGCAGAAATTAATCCTTGAGAAAAAAATTAAAGACTTGACGCAGTCATAGGTGAGATTGTATGCTGGCATGTTGACAATGTTAGTTAAATTTTTAAACGTCATCAGTCCTGGTCTCATAGCTTGTGCTCCTATTGTGCCATAACGGCCCCTTTTAAAGTGAGTCACCTCTGTCTTGTCTTTTAGATGCTCATCTCTCCTTTGCCTTTTCTGCTCTTTTGGTGTCTCACCAATCTGCTGTGCTCTTAATCACTCCTGCTCTCTCCTCCTGTTCTCTCTCCTGTCCTGGTTGTAAAAAGAATGCAGTCAGCATGTGCCAATCAAACTCTATCCAGATCTCTCGTTTTCGATGTGATGGTTAGGTATTTAACACATGTTATTTATCAACTTATTTTATAGATTGACTCAACCAATTATATGAACTTCTTCTTTTGGCTTCTCCCTTTAGGGTTTGCCACAGTGGGTCATCTGCCTTCATCTCACCGAATGCTTTGCATCCCCTTCTGTCACGACAGCCTTCTTCATGTCCTCCTTAACTATATCCATGAATCTTCTCTGTGGTCTTCCTCTTTTCCTCCTGCCTGGCAGCTCCATCTTCAACATCCTTTGTCCAATATATCCACTCTCCCTCCTCTGCACATACCCCAAACATCTCAACCTTTTCTCCCTAACTTTGTCTCCAGATTGCTCAACCTGAGCTGTCCCTTTGATGTACTCATTTCTAATCCTGTCCATCCTGGTCACTCCCAGTGAAAATCTTAACATCTTCAGTTCGTCGTGCCACGTCCAGCTCCACCTCCTGCCTTTTGTCAGTGCCACCGTCTCCAAACCACACATCATAGCAAGTCTCACTACCATCTTGTAAATCATCACTTTCACTCTTGCTGCTGTCCTTCTTTCACAAATCACCCCTGACACTCGTCTCCACCCGCTCCACCCTACCTGGACTATCTTCTTCACCTCTCTTGTGCACTGTCCATTGCTTTGGATGGTTGACCACAGGTATTTAAACTCGTCCACCTTCACTACCTCTGCTCCTTGCATCTTCACTGTTACCCCTGCCTCCCTCTCATTCACACACATGTATTCTGTCTTGCTTCTACTGACTTTCATTCCTCTTCTCTCCAGTGCATACCTCCACCTCTACAGGCTCTCTTCTACCCGCTCCCTACTCTCACTACAGATCACAATGTTGTCTGCGAACATCATAGTCCGTGGAGACTCCTGCTATGTTTATCCAGTATGTCTAGCAAACAATTATATTTATTTATGCTGATAGCTAACAGTTTAATAGCTAATAGTTTAAACTACTTGCATATATTTTTGCCAAAAAGTACCAACAGCTTACCTGCTATTAGCTGATATTTTCATTATTTCATTATTATTATTTATTAGCTACAGTTTTGGCAGATATATTTAACCATTTTATTCACTTTTTGACCATTTTTGCTTTTATTTTGGCAGTATTTGTACTTTAAATTGTACCTAATATTTTTGCAGTTAAGCTAATGCATCCACATACCACATGGTTATTGCAGAATTACCCCCTCTGTAACTGATCTAAAGCTCTCTTTCTACAGCATTTTTGACCTTTCGGTCTCCAGTAACAGATGTTCCCTTTTTTGGTGCTTTGATTCAAATTGCATTTAGAGGCCTGAAGATGAGAAAAATCCTTAAAACATAGTGTATTCTTTGATTTTTGTTGTTAACTGCCTCCTCAGACTGACCTTTTGACAATTTGTAGGAGCTTTACCCTTGGCTTGGCCATTTTATTAGGACTTTAATTAAAACCTACATTTTAAGGCTGCCTGTCTTTACTTATTTCCAAAATTACACACTGAAACCCATTTTATAATGCAGTAAAACGAAAGAATATACTTAGAACTTAAATAAGTACATCTTAAATTACTTCACTTTGCCATTTCGCGTAGAATCTCTCCATACCACCTCTGACTGTATTTACAATGTTTTCTAATTTAAAAAAAGACATAACATCTGTGAGCCACTGAGTGCTAGATGGAGGTTTCCTGGATTTCCAGTACAGTAGCAAATGACATCATTAATGAGGTAAAGGATTCCCAGTTGTGAACTGGGTCCAATTCCCAGGGAGCCCAAATATTGCAATATGAGGAGAAAATAAGTATTTTGGTCATTGTTGTAAAACAGCTCTCCCAAAATCTCTTAAATTACAGGAAGAAGCACTACAATGTCGCATCTGTCAAACACTTCTGACTACATTGCAGACAATCCGGCTTTGGAAAAATGTCCTCTGTAGAGCACTTCAAATTGCATCAAAGAAAGACGAGCAAAATTTGAACTGGCATGAATATTTTCAACTGCTCTGTCCCACTAGTCATCCGAGTAAACAAACCCCAGATTGAGTTCCCAGGCAGTTTTAATTTTAGTGCTTGGTGGATTATCAAAGGACATGAGCCTATTATAAATCTTGGACAGAAAAGCCTTTTGGTGAAGATTAATCATCAACAAATCATCACAAGGTGTGCTGGGGGGGG
>VUQI01001689.1:0-11833 GCA_015106735.1 Paratilapia polleni | reverse complement strand
CAATTAATATTTTTTAAAAAAAAAAAAAAAAAAAAAACCTAAAAAAAAAAAACCCCAAACAAACAAGAAAAACAAAAACAAAGGATGCTGCAGACTCATATGTTAGCAACTTGTCAATCACAAGGCAGGCTAGCCCTAAAGAATACCCTTCTTTGTCCTACTTTATGACACCAATGGGGATCAATTTTACTAAATTAGGCTCATGTTGTGTTCTATGAGATTTGAAACTAGCAATTCAGACCATAAAATCAACAGGAAAGTGGATATAGAGGTCATGCAAGACAATACAACTGAACTTATTTTTGCAACCAGAGGAGTCGCCCCCTGCAAGTTTAAGGCACCTCCACATTGGTCTGACTTTTATGAGTCAAATGCATAGGCAGTATAAAAGATGGACATAGCTGAAAAGCCAAAGTGTATCAATAATAACTAGAGGGAATAATGCCTCACCTCGTCGCAGCCTGAGCAACGTGGCCACACTGTCTGAGAATAGTGCCGTCCACAGAACAGCTTCTGATTGGACCAGAAGTAGACCAGGTCAACCAACATCTGGCCGCACTCTGAACATACGAAACACGTGGGATGCCACAGGGCAGCCTGGTAACCTGCACGCTCTGCATATACAGCTGGACTCTCCTTGGTAACTTCTCCTTGGCAGCCAGTACACTGCTAGAGGACAGAATATGAGGGGTCAAATACAAAATTACTGAAACTAATGTAGAGTCCTCTGATCCACAAGACCTGCGGTTTAAATGAGAGCAGTCACAAAGATTATATGGAGGCAATCTGGGGGGACTTCCAGTTCTTCATATGGAAAAGTCTAACTGATATGGGTAAAATTAGGATGGGCTGGCACTTTTTCTCATTTCAACCTGATATGTATTTCTTAAGAGATGATGTAAATCTCTGCCCATCTCACGATGATAAAGAATGTTTTTGGATCCAGATGTGGGTGGACTCCAAATGTTAATCACCTTTACCAACCGATCACATAACCTCCACAGGTAAGACAAGTACATATAACAAATCTGATCTCAGTTCTAGCCATTACAACATCTAAATGATGGAGATACCATTCACTGCCTGTAAGTAAATGGCAAGCCTGCTGTTCTGTTCTTGCTGAACTTTGATAGAAACATAAAATTGTTTTTTTAATAGAAACAGAGCCAGAGAAACAGGTTTTAATTAGGATCAGTATTGCAAACAGGACAAGGCCACAAACCTTTCCAAAGTTAAAAAAGGGGATTCTGGAGAAATACTAGACCAAAGAGTCCCAAAAATAGGCATAATTGGGCAGGGTTGGCAACATTAAGTGTTTAAAGTCCAACTAAAGCCACATTTAGTCATCCATTTTTGCAGTTTTTTGTTGTTACAAGAAAGAAGAGCTGGCTGGAGGAGCATATTGAAGTTAGTGTCTGATTGGAAGGTGGCATGCTGCCTCCGTGGTGGCATTACACCACACTGAGACAAAGTGAACAAACTTGCCCTACATGATCAGTAGGAACAACCAGCATCAAATGTGACGTGAGAAGTTGGACAGGAAGGAGACTTTAGCACCAAAGTGAATGTGGTTGTTGTCCAGAGTCTGTGTGCTCAGTAAGACAATTCTGCTCTTCTTGTGATACAATTGTGACTACATTTGACTGGCTGTGAATACAACTTCCTATGTAGGTGGAGAGGTTTAAAACAAAGGTCAAAGGTTATATATCCACTTACATATTCAGTCTTATTGCTGTCATCTGTCCCATTTGTGGAACCAGCGGCAGAGGTGACGCTGCTGTTAGATGAGCTGTGGTCCTGGTGCTGAGCAGCATCCTTCTTGTCGCTGCTGCTGCGTTCTTTGGCCTCCTTTGCTGTCCTTTGAATGGCTGCTTCCTTCAAAGCTCTCCCTTCACCAGGTACGGCCACCTCCCCGACTCCCAGCACTTCCTGTTTGTACTGTTTCACAAACAGCAGCATGGAGGAAATCTGCAGAAAGAATGACTCCATCATTAAAGTGACTAACTTTAATCATGTGATAATCATGTGCAGTAAACTAGTCATGGCACAGTAATTTACCTCCTCCTCACCGGCCAGGCTCTGACACTTCATGGGGTCCTGATCGTAGGCGGGGAGCTGGCTGAGGAGCTGTCTGCGTCGCTCCAACGCTCCAATGGTCCCTGAGACTGGCCTTTGACCCTCTGGGAGGAGCTCCATGTACTGCATGGCCTGAAAATAAATAAATAAGTTACATGTTCTTACTAAGAGTAGTTTACTCCATTGTGTAGATGTACAAAATTCCTACTTGAGAAGTCAGCCATATAAAACCTGGGCAGGATCATTGCTCTGTGCTTCAGACAAAGGTGATATAATGGGATCGGTTTTGTATATTCTCTGTTGTCTACACATTATTGTATATTTTGTCCGTTTGAATTCATTGCACAAAACATTGTTTAATGAGTCTATTCGATATTATACTCCAGGGTCTTATAGAAATATTTAACTTAACTCATTCAACTTAAAAAAAAAATATTTTCAAACAATTTTCAGGGAGGGAAAGAGGGAGCGGGAGATTGACAAGACTGCAGCATCTACAGTGTTGTGGATGTTGTACTGGTCTGTCATAGTGAAGAGAGAGCTGAGTGTGAAAGCAAAGCAGTTGAATTACCGATCGATCTGCGTTCCCACCCTCACCTATGGTCCTGAGCTTTGGGTAGTGAGTGAATGAGATCACGGATAGAAACAGTGGAAGACATCCTTCAGAGGAAGCTCCGCAGGACGTCTTCCGCTTGGGAATGCCTTGGTGTTCCCCAGAAGCACTGGAGAAGGTGGCTGTGGAAAGGTAGGTCTGTGCATCTCTGCTTAGACCGCTACCAGGACCCAGATAAGCAGCAGAAAATGGATGGATGGATGGACAATTTGTCCCTTTTTTTAGTAAATTATATAGTGTTGTAATTTTTGTTCTGTTTTTTTAACTGTTTTTCATGCTGCTGTACATTCCTTGGCAGCAGCTGTAGTAAGGTTTAGTCTACTAAGAAGGCCTAAAAGATTGGTTCAAATTAAAGAGGAATACAATGACATTAATTATGAATGGATGAAATGTATAGAAGTACATTTCTTTTCCTATTGCACTTGCGGGCCACATAAAGTGTTTCCAGGGGGTGTCATTGGGCCCCACTTGGATTTAAAGCATTACAAATGTATCACATCTGTAAAACAAGTTCATTTCCACTACATACCTCTGAAATTCAACCACTTTCAACTTTAAGAATATCAACTTAATTAATGAGATATTCCTCTTCAGTCGTTAGTGATACAAACTGGTGCTGCTTATACCACCATTTATGATGCTTAACTCTCCAGTTTGAGTTTGATTAATGATGTATTTCGTTTTCTCTCTGTCTTTGTTTCCCACCGCTGAAACCTGAGCTTATCGAACACATTTTAAATTGTCATCAGACTTTCCCAGTGTTGTCAGTGACACATCTGTGTGTTGTCAGATTACTTCACCAGAGTGAGGCAGTGACTAACAGTCTGGAAGTGGACTAGAAAACTCAAAACAAACAAACAGTGTGGGATGAACCAGACAAGATGAAGATTTTTAGAGGCACATCTGGAAAACAGTCGCCGTGTTGGATTTGGAGCTGCCTCTACAAGTTCAACCACAGTAACGTCTGTCATCATTATAATTATAGGTTGGGAAGCCTGAAACACACTTGATGCAGTATGTTGAGCCAGTTTTAATGGGACAGTTTAGACTCTTCAACACAGGGAGAGCAGCACCAGCTAAAGTGAAGTTCAAATTCACGTCAGCTAAACTGAAGTGACTTTGAACTAAACTGACCTGAGTAAATAAATAAGCAAAGAAATTTCAGTCGTAAACCCTGATGATGAGAATAAATTTGTAGTTTCTCATGTTGACAACATGTTCATTTTCCATTCATCATATATAGTCGGCATGTACTTTTTTTGCTTGAGCATGAGATAAAACATCACTCATGTTCTACTCTTTTGTCACCTTATGAAATACGGGACAGACGTTTAAAAACAAACATAGCTAATGACTAGGATGCATACCTAGGACCAGTTCTTGTTTGGTCTACACCAGGTAGTGACTTCTGGAGCTGAAAAATGAAGACAACGCAGAAGTGCCAAAAATTGCAGTTCCTCTATTGTCCACTTGAGGCTGGCTCCAAAAACGAGTCGATGCCCATAGACTCTCATGTTAAATTGCCTAACTTTGCAGCTTTAAAAAGAATGTTTACACCCTGGTACGTGGCCTCTATAGATATTTTACCCCTTTATGATAGCTGTACGGTAGGAGGTTTTTTTGGATACTGGCAAGGTTGGGGGCGTGGTCCCTTTGACTGACAGGTGTGCTCACACAGGTAGCTGTAAACAATAGCTGACTTCTAGGGTTCCCCTAATTAAAGTCACTGAACTGGACCTCCTCACTGAGTTTGTGATTTTGGTCCCCTTTAAATCCTTTTAATGGATTTATCTGACAAAAAAAATAAGACCTATTTTGTGGTACAGTTTCTCCACAAACTTTGTGATTCAGTTTTGGTGAGTGAAATTCTGTTTTTTTTTTTTTTTTTTTTTTTTTTTTTTTTTTTTTTTTTTTTTTTTTTTTTTTTTTTTTTTTTTTTTTTTTTTTTTTTTTTTGTTATTTTTTTTTTTTTTTTTTTTTTTTTTTTTTTTTTTTTTTAAACAGTTGACAAAGTTTGAAGAACTTATCATTTAGTCATGTGCAAAAAAATATCTGAAAACACCTCCACATCTTAGCGTCTTTTGTAATGATTATACAGTGCTTTGCCATGAAGTTTGCATCTCCATTAGTCCTCCTGCTTCTTGAGGAAAAACTGCAGGGCTGAAACCCACTGATCTCTTGGAAAGCGGTTGGACAGTTCACAGTAATCCAGTGGCTGAGAAACTGTACAGACAGAAAAGAACAGCTATATTATATCAGCTGTCCAACAGAAATCTTTAATCCTTTTACAACAAAGTAAAATTTCACTAAAACAAGTGAACTTTTTTTTTTTTTTTTTAATCCTTTAAAAAGTACATACTAAAAACTATTGTTGAAACAGAAGAAAGCAATTACAGATAGGTCAGCCACTTTAAACCACTCCATCAAATTAAAATATTTCCACATAACTAAAAGTATTAAGTTTACAGTTTTCATTTAAAGGCCTCAACATAACTTACCCGTTTTACTTGGTTTATTGTCTGAATCCTTCTCATTGGCAGCACAATCCTAAGAGAATTCATAAGCTTTAGTATCATCATACTGTATACTGTAATATCAGTAATATTTGTGTGAATTAAAATAACAAGCTTCCAGTCAGAAAACTTTAACATCTCATTGTGATTTACTCAGCAAACTAAACCATCCTGGATTAAATTGTTCCACCTGGAGGAATGTTCCTGAGGTTAACACAGAGATGAGGGCAGCGGGGCGAGACACTATGCATTATTGCTTTGTTTGAAAGACATGACAATAGCTTGTCTCCCTTTGAATGGAAGTTAATCTGTGTCTAAACAGTGGTGGTTGCAGAGTGGTGAGGGGCTTGTTGTCAGGAGGAAGATGAAGGAGACAAGCTGTTTACTGGGAGTTGAACCAGTGGCGGGTAAATCCAGTGTGAAGGAATCCATTTATCTTTGTAAAGCCCACCTGGTTACTGATTCACCGGGGCCTAGATGAGCAGTTGTCAATCAGCTGATGCACAGAGTCTTCCTTATTACATGAACAAAAAGAACTGAGTCTGGATTATTTTATTTAGAGGACTGAACTCATAAAATAGATTTTTTTTTTTTACATTTTTAGTGTGTTTTGGAGTATATATTTGTAATGCACATTCCACGTGTGCGCAAATTCCTCATTTTCAAGAAATCAAAATAGATGCACCAATATACAAAAAGGCTTTATTTTTATTTATTTATTTATTTATTTACATACATTCTACAAAGTTTGAGGAACATAATCACTCATACAGTGCTTTGCCATCAAGTCTGCAGCTCCATCAGGAATATATATGTTATGTCTTGGAATATATATTTATAATAAATTTTCAATACATACACTGATGGTTAAGAGGAATTTGCACAAATGTGTAAAATGTATTATAAATACATATACCAAAACACACAAATCAAAAATATTCTGAGTTCAAACTTGACCTTGAGGCATCTCTTTATTTTGACATGTTTTTTGGTCTTTGCATTTAAATGTTTTCATAATGCATGGTGCAGGTGTGACTATTTTTCTATATTTACCTGAATGAATGTGGCCAGCAGCACACAGCTCATCTCCTGCTGCAGGATGACCTTGTTCTCAGGGTTGTTGTAGCAGGCCGAGATGAGGGAGGGAAAGAGTACTCTGATGAGGCGCGGGTGGCTAAAGTACTGGAAGGGCAGCTGACACAGTTTCTGCAATACGCTGGGCTGGCGGCCAGATTGCACTATCACCTGGAACACACAGGGAGCAGGGATAGTCAGTCACCAAGCCAGTCAGTGGCACTGCTGGTTGTAAATCAGCGCCCTGTACCACTCCCACATGTAAATCTGCCACTAAAACAACACACAAACAGCCATTAGGAGGAGACCTGGAGGGCATAGACTCCCATGACACAATCACAGGCTATAAAACACAATGATGGGATGTTTTGTTGCAAAACGGTTGGAGCAGAGCTGCTGTAACATGCAAGAGGGAAAATGTTGTTATTAGTGGTTAAAACTTCACTTTCAAGTTTCGTGTTAAGGTCTTTAGGCTACACGAAAGCAGGAGTGAATCAGTGAAGGAGTGAAACTCAGGTTGAGAGGGCATTAACGGGGCAACAGGGGTATGAAGGCAGGGCGAGCAAACCTCTACCAACAGTGTAGCCACCCCCCACTTTAAGAAATGAGCAATACCATTAATGGCATTTTCACCCCGCCGACATCCTGCTCTCCATCACAGCCCGTCAATCTTACACCATCACATCCGGACCACCAGTATTAAAACCAAATCACTTGCAGACTCATTTGATTAGAAAGGTGGCTGCTGCAAAGAGAGGGGTCTCCGCCTAATGCTCTGGTCATCTCCCCTGAGCTCGAGAGGACCATCAGCACACGGCAGAGAGCCGAGAGGTCAACATGTTAAATCCCGGCTGAAAACATGCCGTGCCGTTTTACAGGTACAGGCTCCACACCAATGGAAACCAGAAGGGCAAGGAGCGGTCTATAAGTCACGGTGACATAAATTCACAAGATTTACAAGATTTTAGAAATACTCTCTGTAATACTCTTCTATTGGCTTCTCCTTTGATAATGCACTTTGAGTTCGAGCGGCAGGATAAACAAAGCGATAATTCATTGCTTTTATCTGTTCAAGGTGAAGGTTCTCAGAGCTGGCCTCTACAGCGGAGTTCAAAGGGACACAAAGCAGTGTCATTTCCCATCATCATTTGCTTAAAGAATCCATATGGACAGTCTGAACTTTAAGGTAGTACAAGTCCTTGAAAAGGGCAGAAGCAGTGAATTTGTCAAAATGAAATGTAAGCGCTAAGGGAGCAACCAAATCATTTGTGCCCTGGTGTATATTACTATATTACTGAAAACATTCTCTGAGTATGTGTAACACTTTTCACTCAGAGTATTTTTTTTTTCCTAAGGAATTTGGGACTCAAGACATATCAATCCATTGAAGAAAGCAAAAAAGGCAGGCTCTGGTTGTTTTTACATGTAGGGCTGCTTATTTTCACAGCATGTAGATTTAGCATTTTCTTGCTGCTTTTTCCATTAAAGCCTACATCAATGTTTTTTATCTTTTCTGTTGCAATGCTGCCCTAAGATAAAACTGGCAATGAAGGCGCATAAATTAATGCAGTCGAATTCATCAGAAAGCCAAAACTATGATTCTGCAAAAACTAAAGTATCGCTTCATTCTTGTGTATTAATGCAAAGCATTTATGTTGGGGTACCATAATTTAACACCACAGCAAGTACTGGATGTTTGAGCTGGAGCTCTAAGGTGATCCAACCCACAAATCACCCAGGGATCTCATAATCCTCCACTATGCACAATTCCATCTTCAGCTGCCTAAACAAATTGTCCACCCTCAAGTGCCTGACGCAGAAAGGCATAAAACACAGCCTGGTGGCAGCAAGAGTCTGGAGGTAAAAACAGAGTCGCCCGCCAACTTTCCACGCCTCTACCAGGTGAAGAGCAGCACCAGAGTCTGAAATGGCTTCCAACTCGAGATTATGCTGTAGCATTACTTCTCCCAGCTCAGCTGAAGTATCTGCAGCGCAAAGCTCAACGTCATAAAACTAACAACAAGCATGTGAATCCGTGCGTCTGGTCCACGTATAACGCAAGCCCTGTAAAAACTCAAGTGTCTTGGCTGCTCTGTTCTTTCTTAAGTTCAGAGACATGACCCCCTTTTTTTTTTGATGACGCTTCCATTACATAACTTCCTCACTGTTCACAATGACAACAAAGAGTGTGTAAAGTTAATGTTCTGAAACAAACAAATTCCTGGGAAAAGCCAGCATCGAAGCTGAAACCAGAATTAAAGAAGAGAAGGGGGGAGGGAAAAAAAAGAGACTGTAATTAAAGCACACTTCTCAAATAACATAAATGGCCTGTATGGATGAGGTTGGAGGACCATTACTCATTAAATTTGTAATGTCACAATTCTTGACGCATAGAGACGTTTCCATTCGTCGCTGTGTCTGGACAGCCCAAACACCTCAGGAGGAACCAGAGCCAGAGTAGGGTCATATATCTGACACTTAAAGCCACAATATAAACCAGATCCAGTGGAACTCTTTTACTGATAAGACAAGCAGCACAACAGACAACATAAAGCACAGTTAGTCAAATAAGTGTTTAGTGCTTGTTTTTGTTTGTTTTGTCTTTTTTTTTTTTACAACATTTACAATGGCTTGCTGGGACGTGTGCAGGACACTGTGTAAACTTCCTTTGGACAATTGGACGCTAGCCGCAGACATTGACAAAGACCCTCCAACTTGATGTTTAAGGTAACTGAGTCGTTTCAAAAACGATCCCATTGTTTACACAATAAAGCTTAATAACTCTTTATTTATGAGCTGCCGCTGTCATCCCATCCCAGATCTAACCAATGATAATTCTGCACTGAAACTAACCTGATGACAGTGTTACAGACAAATGGAAACTCCTCACTGAAAGGTCCGCAGGGATAAAAATGACCCCAGCTTCACTTAAAATCAGTTGGACCTGTGTTTCACCCTCAGAGCTGGGTGTAAATCATCTACTGAGCTAACAATCGGGCACTCTTCTGCCAGTTAGTGGAGTGTGTGCATGTCTGTGTTTCTCTGCCTCTGTTTACTCTGCTGGGTGATACAGAGTGTGTATTTCCCGCCGCTGGCTCCCCATGGTCTGCACGAGCTGCACTTACCCTGCAGGCAGTAAGGGCTTGGTTGTCTTGGCAGTAATGGACTGCTGAAGGAAGAGTTTCAACATCAGGTTAACAGGAATTACAGGCCTAAAGCTTGGCTTGGGCCTGCGGGGCAGAGGAAACGCCCTCGAAGAGAATGGGAAGAAGAGGACTGACCCAACAGATGAGGATGAGCTCGGACGATGTGTGGGATGTTCAGTCCCAGTTATTTATATTGACTGAGATGATCCATAGCTCATGTAATGGTTACTGGTATAAAGACAACAGATTATGAAACATAAGCACAGAGGAAGTCAGGTACTCTCAGAAGCCTGTATAGTGAAACATCCATACAGTACCTGAAATTAGACCTGCTGTGTGTGTGCGCGCGCGTGTGTGTGTGTGTGTGTGTTATGACAGCACTTGTGTGTGGCTTACTTTGCTTGTGTGTGTGTGGCAATTTTCCATGTGCTGTATTCTTAAGATTTCCACACTCTAAAATTGCTTTTGTCTTTCTAAAAAGGCAAGCAGGAGTCAGGTGGGTTAACATTTCACCAGTTTATAATTACTGCCCGTCAGTTTAAGATCCAACATCATCACTCTGGATTAATGTATTAAAGACAAGGAGATTAACAGTACATATCTCTCTGGGGAAAAAGGAAGTACAATTACATGTCAGTTACAAAATAGGTTTCACTTGTTCTTTTTTTTGTGTGCGTGTCAAAAAGTCTTTACAGACACAACCAGCAGACAATGAAACATATGGCTACATGGCTCAGTGGCCCCCATAAGCAGGGACACACTTATAAAAACACACAACCCTACATATGTCACTCTCTCAATGGCTTTTTGTGTGACAAGGTGAATTATTCATGTGCCCCCAGAGCAGAGGGAATACATCACTATGTATAGGGCTGCTTCAAAGTTCTGCTTTTTATGAGCAGCTTTATTTCTAGAGCATATATATAAACAAAAGCTGGTGTGCTGACAGTGAATCAGCAGGCTCTGTGACCGCACAGGCCTTGGGTCGGGCTGCTTTTGTGTTCTGCCAATGCTTACATTAGCTTGAGAAAAGCTCAAGCTGCTCTAAATATTCTCCTTAACGCCATCCATCTTGGTGTAGAACTGAATGGACGCATTCCAGGAACTGGACCACTGGCAAAGATCAACTCTGTGTGAAGGTTGTGTGAGATCTTGTTTCCTGACAATCTATACTCAGATGTGTTTTTTTTTTTTTTTTTTTTAAAGACCCAAATGCAAGCTAAGTTTTTGGTTTTCTCTCAAAACATTCTTATTGGCAGCTTCCAGGTTGTGAAGGAATTACAGATTCTGCATCAAATTAGCAACATGCAAATGTTTTCATAAAATATGGGATTACTTCTGCTTTGTTATTGTTGCTGTGGGTGTGCAAAGATGAATAGTCTGTCAAATGGTTGATTTAATCGTCCTTATTCAATTAGTCAATATAATATGCAAATTGGACCTACAATGTCCAACAAATGCTAATTCTGTACATCAGAATAATTAGATTGGATAGCAGCAGCCAAGGCAGCACAGACACTGGAGGCACCTTTAATTAGAAGTTAACAAAAAAAAAAAGAAGCACATTAGAATCGGTAATCAGCTCATAAATTGTTGTGATGGGGGCCGACTTCAACTGTGTGGGTGTAAAAGACATATCAGAGAGTGAAGCTGTGTGCTGCCTGTGTGAGTCAGGCTCAGCTTAATCAAAGGCCAGCCAACTGTAGCACGACTAATCAGGGGCCCGGTAGACGGGCCATGCATGACAGCCAATTACACAGCAGCCAGGTCTGCACCATCATATCCTGCTCCCTTCTATAGAGCCCCCTAAGTAGTTGTAACACCAGGACCAGCACACTGCCCCGCTTTAAAAGGAGGGAACAATGGGTTGCTCTGTGGGACAATAGACGACACACGGACCAAAAGCAGGAAGGTGCCATGGCATGAATCTTTAAACAGGTGCTTTTTGTTACAATTACAAAACTACACCCTTTTTTTCTGACAAATAATACATGAGGAGAACAACAGTAAGATGATATCACCAGGCTTTCCTAACTCAACAGACAAATTTGAACAAGTGGAAGCAATAAATGTAACTAGTGTTGTAACACTTAATTAGCTGGCAAATAACAGAAAGCCTATTGCAATTTTTGCAAATGATTAACATTAAGTAGAGCTGAAATGATGATTACCTGCTTTAGCATTTTCTAAGTAAAAAAGCCAAATTTTAACCGACTCCAGATTCTCACATAATAATACAGATTTAAAGCTTTTGTTACTCTAGTTTACTAGAGTGTTGATCAGACACAAAGAGCAATCTGAATATGTTAACTTTGGTTTTATTGGCAAAAAAAAATAAACTGAGAAAATCATGCAGATTAACTTAAAAAAAAAAAAAAAAAAAAAAATATATAAATATATATATATTATAA
>VUQI01001687.1:17308-29351 GCA_015106735.1 Paratilapia polleni | reverse complement strand
AACGACCCTAAACATACAGCCAGAGCTACAATGGAATGGTTTAGATCAAACCATATTCATGTGTTAGAATGGCCCAGTCAAAGTCCAGACCTAAATCCTATTGAGAATCTGTGGCAAGACTATTGCTGTTCACAGACGCTCTCCATCCAATCTAACTGAACTGGAGCTATTTTGCAAAGAAGAATGGGCAAAAATTGCAGTCTGTAGATGTGCAAAGCCGGTAGAGACATACCCCAAAAGACTTGCAGCTGTAATTGCAGCGAAAGGTGGTTCAACAAAGTGTTGACTCAGGGGGATGAATACTAATGCACGCCACACTTTTCAGATTTTTATTTGTAAAAAACTTTGAACACCATGTATCATTTT
Organism: Paratilapia polleni; assembly: GCA_015106735.1. Classification (NCBI taxonomy): domain Eukaryota; kingdom Metazoa; phylum Chordata; class Actinopteri; order Cichliformes; family Cichlidae; genus Paratilapia; species Paratilapia polleni. The sequence goes on along the minus strand of VUQI01001687.1, from coordinate 28,985 downwards.
CCTTCCACTTCACAATTATGCACTACTTTGTGTTGGTCTGTCACTTAAAATCCCAATAAAATACATTTAAGTTTGTGGTTGTAATGAGACAAAATGTGGAGAAGTTCAAGGGGTATGAATACTTTTTCAAGGCCCTGTACCTATATCAGATATTATGATGCCATAATGTTGCCTGGCAGCCACCCTGCAATGGGCTAAAGTGACCCATTTTTAGCCTTTATTCACAACACCTTATGAAAGCATACCATCGCTTTAATTTCATGACAATAACTTTTTATTTATAGCCACAAAAGTCGAATTTTACATGCCTAGCAACCACCTAGCAACGGGCTAAAATGACCCATAATATAAACATACAGTATAAACAACATCTACCACCCTTATTTATTTTTTTTACTTTTCTCAGTGTATATCAGTTTGCCAGCAGCACCAACAGGCCCAACAGTACTGTAGCACGGGCATGTTCTTGATGTACTTGTTGATTAAAATTTCCAACACAAGATGAAAAAAGGAGACATAAAAAGTCTTCCTCACATATGTATGCTTTTTAATTCAAGTTAATTCATTCAGACAAGTCTCAGCATGGTAGGTAAAATGCAACTTCACAATGTATATTGTTATAATGTATTGCTAGGAGATTTTCTTACCACACTTACTGTTAGCACATAAACCAAAAATACTTCCACCACACTGAAGGCCTGTTTTGGTCTAAATATAAGCAAGAAGTGGAGGTTGCAGCTTATCAGGGTAGAAAAGTCAGCACTGCAGTGATTTCTTTAGCTGTAAGAAATGCAAATAAAATTTCAAACTGTATGTTACAGCTTGCACAGTTTACATTGTCGTGTCACATAAAGTTGCAGCATTTTGTTTCTGAGGTGGAAAAGTTTTCAGGCCTCATTTATGCACAGTGTGAAATCCACAAAATCTATGATAAAAATGGATGGAAATGTCATTACTGGAAGTGTTCAATGTAATAAGACTTTAATATCATTCTTTGAAATAATTAAACATTACAGTTTTTAGATAAATGAGGCCTTAATTACAAATTCAAACATTAGTCAGTGGTTATTTTTATTTACTAAGAAACAATTTACAGACTGTCACGACACTGGCATAAATGCACAATAACCGTACAGGCACAAAACACATCATTGTACTTTTAAAGACATCCAAAAAAAAAAAAAACCCTGTTCCCCTTACAGTTTAAGACAAATCTATACAACGCTGACCAAACTTTCATGATATTTTTTCAAATTATCTAACACTGATCCTGTGTGATTGAGACTCCTGAGGAATAAATATCTAAAGCACCAGTACAGACATTTACCACTAACAAACTGGATTTCAAACAAGCAATCAGCCAGATCTGTTGGTTTTAGGCAGTGTACTGTATGTAAGGAGAAGGCAGTGGGGATGCCCTGAGACACTAATAATATTCTAGCAAGGCTAAAGATATGAGTGTGTGTTTATGTGTGGAGGAGTGTTGTTAGTAGAATGTACAGCACAAGTATAGATACATAACCAGACAGCATATGAGTTCATTCAGGGGTGCATGCTCAGATTTTGCTGGTGTCTGTTGTAATATTGCACTAAAATGTCTTCTAGTTAATTATATGATTAAAAAATATTTTATTAATGTTAATCTATGCTTTTTATGTATTAAATAAAGCATAAAAATGATTTAAACAAAGCTACAAAAACATTTTCATTGTGAAGCATTAAAGATTTCTTTAAAAACACTTAACACAAGTGTTCACATGTGCACACGAACAGTGAAGATACGGAGAAAACGAGCATGACTCACCCACGGATTCTTTCTAGCCCATGCTGGACTACATTTTTAACGGGTTATTTGTGTAGTGTCATTTTTTTTGTTACTCCACATCTGTCAAAACGCAGCTGGAATGGCACACAAGCACAGATTATATTCTAATTAAGGCAATTAACAAAAACTGTGCACTGCCAATACAATACAGGTGTCCCACATTCGCAGTTTTAAAGAGTACAAAATAAGCCGGCATGAATATGTTGTTAGAAAACACTAAAATTAACATATTAATACTAAAAAAAAACAATAAGCAATTATCACAATTACAAAAAAGAGAGAAACATTTCAGAATTAAAGTTAAAAACAAAACACAGTATTAGTGTACATCACAACATGAAATGTCTTGATCTGAATCTGATTTTCTGCTTTGACAATCAAAATGCAGCTTTGGTGTGTTGCATGTAAGACAAAGCAAAATTAACAATGTGGCAAAGACAAAAACAAAGAACAAAAAAGTGTTGAGAAGCCATCACAGTACAGTCTTGTGATAGTAATAAAAAATATCTTTAAAAAAAAGGTCGCTCTTAAAGAGGGAGTATGCAGACAGTGAATGGAAAGGGAGAGGGAGGATCAAAAGCAGGGTGATGATGATGGTAAATGGTTAAACACTGGAAGGTGTTAACCTTTGTTTATCACACTTTTGATGGACCCCAGACAAGAAAATTTGAGATCAAACTACTTTATTTGGCATCAAATGAAAATCCTAAGACAAGATGTGGGGACACACGTATAGATCAGTCAATCCACTACTAGCTGTAGTGTGTGTTTGCATGTATGTGTGTGTGTGTGTGTGTGCACTCCCACGTGTGTCTCTGCATATGTTTGTTTATTTGGGGAGCAGGTGAGATTTAAAAAGGTACGCTTCAGCAGTCTGCTGACTTGTGGTTGTCTCCATCCTCCTTCGACAGAGGAGACCTGGCCTCCTTCATTTCCTCTCCTTCCTCGCCGCTGCTGCTGCTGCTGCTGTCACCTTCAGCCGGATAAACAACCACACAAAACTTCTGGCCCAAGTATGTCATTTTATCTGGGGGGGGGGAAATACAAAGAGTGAGGACAGTTTCAGGTGCAGGCTGTCTAATCACAGGACTCTTTGCAGGCCTGTGAAAAACTAAGTACATTCTTAGTGTTCCATAGGAATTAAGAGGGTAAGTAGCAGCCAGGTGCTGATAATCAAATGTACTGATCAACTGATCATCAGCAAGTGTGAGCATGTCTATAAAAGCAGACGTTTTGGCAGTTTGCTGGTCTGGAGCATTCAGGTGTGTGTTGAGTTGACATTTTAAGAAATATACTTCTTGCCCAGAGTTAGATGGAAAGATTGATAACACGTTTTATCACTAAAAACAGCTGCACAATATAACTCTTCTAAAACAATTTTGTTTTGTTTGTTTTGTTTAAACAAACATAATAATTAGTGAGCTTTAAAGGTTGAGGAAGATGATTATTGGCAACTTTGGAAAGAGTCAGGGGAGCTGTGTCCACCTGCTTCCAGTCTAAGATGACACAGTGAATGGCTCTAAAAGTGAGTCCATCCCTACAGACTCCCCTGTTAAAATGCCCAACTTCACAGCAGAAATAAACATGGTTACAGCGTGGTACAAAAAGCATTTTTGGTCTCTATAGTTAATATCCTCCTTTATAACAACTGTAGGGGGGTGAATTTTAATATATGTCTGATAACTGAGGCTGTGAAACAGGAGGAAGATGAAGTTAAGCTAAGCCAGCTGGCTCCCAAGATCGACGCTGGAGGCAGCTAGCCCATACATACTTAGTGGTATTAGTGGTTTTATTATAAAATAAGGAAATTGGCATAATTCCCAAAAGGTTTCCTAATAAATAATAATGAATTTGCAGTTCTAAAAACTGTCAAACACTTTATTAATAACAGAAAAATACCTCCCTGTTTTAAGGGAACTTACCAACAAAGGCATCAAAGCACTGTGGCTTGTTGTCCCAGTAGACTCCCAGGAAATAGACGGGGACACCGGTGAGCATGATGGCGAGGCCAATGCCGCACACCACGGGCTCAGAGTAAAGGGAGAAGATGAGCAGGAAGGCCCAGAAGATGAGGTAGATGACCGGCCATATCAGGCTGATCTGAGAAGAGAGAGAGAGAAAAAAACTTTTATATTGTGGACAGGATAATTTATCCTCTTCGTAATCATGCAGATCCACTGTGACAGTCAGCACCATTGACAAAATTTGCGTGTTTATGTTACAGCAAACTATGTACACTCTTTATAGGTTTTTATTGCATTGTTCCTACTGTACTCCAGTCAACTTGTCGGTGAAACACTGATATCTGTGAATATTTTTAATTCTCTGTGTGTAATCTGTCTGATAGTAAACCATCCCAAACAAAACAAACAGTGCTTTTCTTGGTACAGCCCCTTCTGAAAACAAACAAACAAAAAAAAAAAGCACGCTAGACGCCAGTAATGTATAAGAAACATTCTGCTTTTGAAACATAGGAATCTGAACCCTATGAAAGCCATTGGAAGACCTTTCTGCCAACAGATTTCTGAAAATATTTGGATCCTTTTACTTCTTCACTGTAGCACTGATGTAGAAAATAGGGACTTCTTGCACCACAGTTGTCCACAGTTATGTTTTCATGAAAATAATCTGTTCCTAATGTAATGATAACTCATGCTGAAAACTAATCAAACAACAGGACTATGACTGACATTTTGTAAGTGGGGAAAATCATAAACAAAGTGCAAAATATATTAAGTACAAATCTAAAATAAAGCACCAGATGAACACACCTTGATTGGCCGGTGCATGTCGGGCTGTTTAATTCGCAGAACAATCTGCCCGGCGACAGTAACTCCATAGAAGAGGTAGTTGATAAAGCCCACGTAGTTGATGAGAGTGTACATGTCACTGGTGCACAGCATAAGCAGGGTGGACAGACACTGAGGAATTGGAAAGGGGCAGTCAGAGACAGGAAATGGGATGTTTGAATGTGCCTAACCTAGTATCAATAGAGATATCAGAACTCATGTATATGATAGAGATAATATGAAGGAGTGTAGTGGAGAGAGCAGTACTCACGGTGAAGAGCAGGGCAGGGATGGGAGTGCAGCGTTTTACATGAATCATGGCCAGCAGACTTGGGAGGTGGCCCTCTCTGGCTCCAGCAAAGAACAGTCTGCAAGGGAGAAGGATGGAGACACAATGAACAAATCATTCAGTTAACATAGAACAAGAATTGAAGTCTGTGCTCCATCCACATGTTGTCATGAAAACAAGAAGTTCAATATTAAGATGAGGATGACAAAAAGACAGAAGAATTTAGAGGAAATAAAACCAGCATAGACCTTTTTAGGCACAGCTCTGCAAAAACACTGCCTGCTCCAAGCCATGATTTACTGTGATATATGTCAAATACTGACTTGGTACATAGTTTGTTTATGGATTATAAATCTTCTCCATCATGTAAGTTGCTTTAGTTTGTGTTAGAGTATTTTTTTTGTGTATTTCTGGAGCCACATAGAAAGTCAGTCTGGTTCGACTAACCTTGAAGACGTGAAGAGGGAACCGTTGACTCCCCCAAAGGTGGAGAGAGCCACAGAGATGGGCATGATCCATGCCATGACTCCCAGCAGCTTCTCACCAAACGTCTGGGATGGAGAGATGGGAGGATGGAAGGTCAGAGGTCGGATGAAGGGGGCAAGGAGTAAAACAGAAAACAGCTGACCATCTGATGTACACCCAAAAGCTCTGACAGATGGACTCCACCACCTTTCATATTTGAACGTGTTAATTTAAATTCATTATAAACTGGATCTGGACTGCTTTCAGCTTACCATTTACTCATAGTGATTACATTCAGGATTTGTCATGTTAAGATGCCATTTAACCCTTTAGTTACTACTTAATCTTATAGCTAGTGTTTAGCATATAGCTGTATTATCTAACAGTTTCAAGCCAGGACCACCCAGAAAGCCATTCGCTCACTCCACATCTCTTTGTAACTGATGGTTAGTAGCTTGTGAATGGGTAGCCCTTCCAACTTAAGGGCTCAGGTAACTTATCACCCAGTGAAATGTCAATCAATCTGTTACTCTAACTGGCAGCTGCTTCAATCGCTGAAGCACCTCCTCTGGTTGTTGTACCGCTGGCTGGGAATCACTGATCCAACACACTGTCATTACCTGACCTGCGCATTTACCAACGGGGGCCATTAGAGGGCGACAGTCATTTAAAATATCAAGGTGTGCAGCTGAATGAGCCACTCACCACAGCAACAGCATTTGAGGCAAGCAGCTCCTGAGGACTCATGGCTGTGACATAGGCGATGTTGGCAAAGACGTAAACGAAGGTCACGAGAGGGATGGAGATGAAAATGGCACGAGGAAGGTTCCTGGAGACAATACAACACAATATTTATTTTAACAACTGGGAGAAAAGCAAAAGATTTAAAGAAGGAAATTAAAGACGATATCTTACGGGTGGGGTATTAATGGATAAGAAAGGTTACAAAAGAACAGGAAATGAAGAAATAAACAATTTTTCGACATCTGTCACCAGACACTGGGAATGACAGGGAGAATTGTTCCATTGCTAAGTTACATAAATTTTAGAGAGCTTTAACAAAAAGGATCAAGGATTAAACGTAAGCTTTGTCGGTATGTGACTGCTAATCAGTGAAATAGTTAGAAGCAGCTTGTAAATCAGATCTATTCCAATGGCAATTAGCCATTCAGTGTTGTAGGAATGTGTTTTTTTTACACACAGCAGCTTAATATTTATTATATATGAGAAGCAGAGTAAAGTGTCTTACACATAAGGATCCACCAGCTCCTCTGTGACATAGTTGAGGAAGTTCCACCCTCCATAGGCGAAGGAGCCTTGTAGGAAAGCTAAAGCTATTAAACCCACATCATATTCCTGGAAGGGCTCAAAGGCATTGGCAGGCTCCAGCCAGTAGTAATCTCCTACAAGTAGAGGAGAAAATCTTTAGTCTGGCACAAAGGTGATGGAATACTTTCAATGAACACCCAAACCTTTTCCATTTTTAAGAATATTAAAGAACAAAAATAGTCTTTCTTTTATGGTTCTCTGTGTTCATTTCTTAAATGTGCATGAACTTCCTTAGTTAATTGGGTCTGTTCCTGATCATTTATCTCCTGGTTTGATAACTTGTTTTGCTGTGGGGGTAAACAGACTGGTTTACACTGAGGTTTGGGCTTGCTGTAGGAAACCCAGCTGAAAACCATCATCTAATGAATGTGTAAACCACATTGTAAAAGACATTCTTTTAAATCCCAGTAAAGTGACTTTGCAGAATGTGTATTGCTTTTTCCTAATTTTTCTTTTTTTTTCAAATCCCTCAATGAGGCATGTTTTAGAGACTATTTCTACCTCTCTCTCTTACATACTTTACCTCATATATAACCCAAATTCCTCCCATCAAATCGGCCTTTGAACTCTTCATTATCTCCAAACAATTGTGCAGAAATCCCCATTTTGCTGTTTCTCTGTGGCCCCTATAATAACTGTCCCTCAGCCATGTTTGTGCTGTAAACCCCCACAAGCCTGCTGATATTAGCAAAAGGGCCCCAGCAACTCGCTGACCCCTGATGTGAAGCCTTTACTGTCCCGACACACAGAGGATGTCCCCACTGACCGCAAATCTGTGTGTGTGTGTGTGACATTTGGCTTTTCACACACAGAGAGACCATTGCATGGAGTGGACATATGAATTCAGGAAAGCACAGATGGCGGCAGTAAGCTCACCCTTGCAGATCTGCACGATGCCCATGATGATGATGAGGACGAGCGCCAGCAGCTTGCCGGCAGTGAAGATGTCCTGCACTCTGGTGGCCCACCTCACGCTGGAGCAATTCACCCATGTGAGCAGCACTAAAACGAGGAAAACACAGTAAAACAGACAGTTAGAAATCAAGCATGATGAGCTGATGGCTCAGCTGATAACCTTCTATGCATCTAACTCATAAAGAGTGTGCTATTTAGGCTGCTTTGGTCTGCTTACAGTTGCTACATATATGCAAGCCACTTTGCAACCCACCTCCACCCCAGCTCCTCCTTCTCAAGCTGTTTCTGACTTAATCAATATCATGTCCATTGTCCATTGTCATGTCCATGACTGCTTTGTTCTGTCCTCTCTGCCTCCAGCTTTCCAAATATACACATAAAAGTGCAGAGAGGTTCCAGAAAAGAACCATACAAACATATATAAATAACTGCAGATGGAAATAACAATCTTCTTGAGGTCCTGACTGGGCTTACTTTACACCAGTTTCTTCATTTTACTCAATTTTTTCCATTAAATCCTTTAAAATGACTTTAAGGTGGTTCGGTCATCTTACTTCAAGCTGTGTGACATGATCAGTTTATTGTATAAAAGTATTCTGCAGAGCCTATTTGTACTGACTTATCTGAGAGGTAAGTTGTTTATGAGTTGAAGAAATAGTAATGAAATAAAATTTGTTGATCCGTAACACTGCAGGCTGCACTGAACTGAACATGCATTTTACTGGTTTATGTCTTAATTGTTTTATTATTCATTCAAAGGAACACTCACTGCATTGTTTGTAGCCATCATAATTTTGCCCAACAAATGAAGGAGATATGAACCTGATGATATTCACTGATGAACCCAATGGCTTTAAAGCTTTCTCTGATCCCAGGTCGGTGAATGGGGTGAGATTAAAGCTGCACACGTGAACGTATGTGACATGTCTTAACATCTAGGGCCGCAGTGACCTTTGACTCTGTTGCTACATCATCACATTCATCTGTTATCGCCTCGTGCCTCACCTGCAGTACTTCTGCTCTCTTCTAAAATGCAGCAATCATTTGTTACAACATAAGTGACGATTTATGAATAATTTGATAGGATAATATACTTTACAGTGCTATATAGTGTAATATCATATACTTTTGTTTGCTCATCATTGTATTTACTGGATAACTTCATATCAGCGTTGACGTGATGAAGCCCGTTCAACACAGACAGGAGAAATTACATAACATGTTAAATTTAAATGCTTTGGTAGTGATGAGGGTGGCTGATTTTCATAACTGTCTAGTCCTTTGGATACACTTTAATCCTGCTCATCTGGCATTTAGTAGAAATGAAAAAAGCCCTAAAAAGTATTTAGAAAAGCTAACACATACAACAGCTAATGGATTTGATCTGTACTGCTGAGTACAACAGGCCAGTGGGTTCAGGCCAACAGGGTGCCATTAAATAATAAGCTTGTTTGACTTTGTGGGATTAAGTTCATCACATTAAATAACTCTGAGTAGAGCTGCCACTGCGGGGGAACAAAGCCAGATGCACATGCACAGACATGCATGATGTTAACATAATGCAGGTGTGTGCTGGATGCAAGCAAAGAGGGGCACATGGGGTTTGCAGACTGTTTATGTGTAGCTGTGGTGGAGTACTTTGTGGTGTATTTACGTGGGTGAGTGGGTGCTGTAAAGGGGTGTTTTGACTCTAAACAAAATTACTGCTGTAGACAGACTAAAAACTGCCGCTTCTGCTCCCTCCACACAAAAACAAGAAATGCGAGGCACGCAGATTAGCTCAAGACTCTTTTTTAAAAATAATGTTTGCACAAAAAGTGTTACAATAAACTAAAGTGCAACTGACTGATTTTTATGCAACCCTCAGTAAATACACGTTAAACTAATCCACTGGTAAACAGAACTGTTTTAGGAACCAGATGATCAACTTAAATGCCCCCTGCTTCTCTGCTGTGTTGAATTGCAGGCCGCGAATAAACATAAGATGACACCGTGGAGCCCTAGGGCTGCTGAGCAGGCAAGATGAGTGTATTATGTACTGTATGTGCACGTGCATGTATATCAACACTTGCTGAGTTAACTATGAGCCTGTAGGAAAACATTAGAGAGTTATGACCATGCACGGAGAATCCCCCTGCACGTGTATGAAATGGTACACGTTTAAAATAATATGTCTGCCATGCAGCATGATGCTATCAAACTGGCCGCTGACTGGTGGCGACTGGTTTGCCTGTCATTTAATCTGGTTGTTAGTGGATAAACAAGTAAGCTAATATCCTGCAACATGTTATGTAACATTCTGCAAAGGCCAAATTTAGGAAATCACAGGTATATCTAAACACAGATGCAGATCAAAACAGGGGAACAGGTCACCTCTAACCTACTTTCCCCTTGAACAGCAACAGCAAAACAGGGCTCAATTTTTTCTTTTTTTTTCACCCTGAAAATTGCCTGACAACATCCATCTAATCGGCTCAACAAGGAAGAAAACTAGAGTTAGGCAATAAAACATGTGCTAGCAGTTCTTCTTAGAGCTAAACACATTTGGCTTCAAGACATTCAGGGAAGTGGTTTAAGAAAGGTTAATGTAGGTCAATGTGCCAGAAACACAAAAACTATTAAGTATTCAGAGAGAGGCAGATTTCTCCAAAGGAGATTTGTGATAAACACAGCCAAAGAAGTTGTCTTTTGAGTCTGCTTAGTTAGCAGCAAGATATTTGTCCATATGGAGATATGCATATATTGTCACGGGGCATGTTGCTTATGAAGTTTTATCCCTTTTAGCCTTTTTGAGATGTGAGTTTCCTAGGTTTTCCTGCATTAAGACACATTAGAGTAGAGCCTCAAGGATTTCCATCTTGTGCCATTTAGCTTTTTTCCCCAGCCTTTTCCCACCAGTTTCAATGTATAGTTGCTTAAATGTAAGCAAGCAATTATTGCTTTCCTGCCATTTGGTGCCAAATAAATGAGAGCATAAGACTGTTTATTCTGCTAACTTAATAGCTTTATTTGGCTATGTTAATTACTAGTAAATTGCTTGCTTCACGACTTAGCGCATGTTGTCATGCAGGCCTTTGGAAAGTGAGGTTTATGCATTATTAAGCCCAACAGGGCAGCCAACTGAGCTCATCAGGGGGAAAAAAAAATCATAATATATAACAAGTAAAAAGTTTCTACCCTCTCACTAAAACCCCCCCCAAAAAAACACTAAGTGAAATTTGGCATCTGACATTTTGAATTATCTATATGTAAGTATGACAGCTCCACTTTTTCCAGGTCCACCAACTGCTGGTTTTCTGCCAGTGAACCTATGGAGGAAGATCAGCCCTTTTTCATCCCCGGTATGTTAAATACTGCTAAAACACTGCTCGTCATTTGTCAAAGAGCTGGGTTACTGTTGTGAAGTTTAACCCAAACCATGATCTTTTCCTAAACCAGCCAAGTTGTTGTTAGTGCCTAAAACCTAACCATCTTTTAAAAGAGAAAATAAAAAGTGAGGGAGGAAAAAGGAAGAAACAAAGTGCAAAACACCAAGGTCCCTATGGGGTACCACCTGAGCACCAATGCTAAAGGAAACATTGCACTTAATGGAGAGATGCTTTTCGAAAGCAATTTGCATCCAAAAAAATTAAGAAAAAAAAATCAAGAAAGAACACAGTTGTTCTCTTTCTGCCTTTGCCAGAGCTGAAAGCACTTAGCAGTGCTGTAAAAGAGATCACCTAAAAAAAGTTTGTACTTTCCCCAGTAAATTTCATTAGAGTTGCAAGAGTTAGACCACAGCTCCCAATAAAACCAATGTATATGGAACACTTGAATCACCACAAGGTAACACAGGTATATACAATACACACACTCTTCTGCAGGGTTCATGACTGTCTCTCTTTGTGTCTGAAGGTTGCCTGCAGTATTTGACGAGTGTGTGTGAACTTTGTTGAAGTATTCAAATCAACCACCGTCATGTCGGCACCAACACATTTCTCCATTTGTCTCCACACATTTACTGCTCACGGCTACACTCCGCTAGCTCCCTGTGCACTTCCTCTCTTATATGACCTCTAAAAAAAC
>VUQI01001686.1:1960-21425 GCA_015106735.1 Paratilapia polleni | reverse complement strand
GTTAAGGTCAGTGTTCATGATTCAACAATAAGAAAGAGACTGGGCAAAAATGGCATCCATGGGAGAGTTCCAAGGAGAAAACCACTGCTGACCAAAAAGAACACAAAGGCTCGTCTCACGTTTGCCAAAAAACATCTTGATGATCCCCAAGACTTTTGGGAAAATATTCTGTGGACTGACGAGACAAAAGTTGAACTTCTTGGAAGGTTTGAGTCCTGTTACATCTGGTGTAAAACTAACAGCATTTCATAAAAAGAGCATCATACCAACAGTCAAACATGGTGGTGGTAGTGTGATGGTCTGGGGCTGCTTTGCTGCTTCAGCACCTGGAGGACTTGCTGTAATTGATGGAACCACGAATTCTTTTCTCTACCAGAAAATCCTGAAGGAGAATGTCTGGTCATCAGTTTGTTCCCTGAAGCTCAAGAGCACTTGGGATATGCAGCAGGACAATGAAATACCTGATTGCAGTTCTTGCTGCCAACGGTGGCACAACCAGTTATTAGGTTTAGGGGGAAATTACTTTTTCACAGAGGGCCAAGTAGTTTTGGATATCTTTTTTTCTTAAACACTTTCTTAAACACTTCCACTTTGCAATAATACCACTTACAGTTGATTGTGGAATATCTAGGAGGGAAGAAACTTCACAAACTGACTTGTTGTAGCCGTGGCATGCTATTACAGTACCACGCTCGAATTCAGTGAGCTCTTTAGAAGAAGCCATTCTTTCACACATGTTTGTAAAGGCAGACTGCATGGCTAGGTGCATGAGTTTATACACCTGTGACAATGGGAATGAAATCACCTGAATTCAAAGATTAAGGGGTGTGGCGCAATACTTTTTTCCATATAGTGTAATTTGAAATATTTCTATCCATTTCCCTTTTTTTTTCTTTCTTTTTTTAAGTTAGCCCAGCATGTTGGTGTCTGTTCAGATGACTTTAGCTCTTCAGTAGGAGTAGTGTAAATGTGCATGATGTTTCCTTGTTTTTCAGGTTGCTGAGACACAGGTTGCTCTACAGTCACTTCAACATGAGCTCCAAGAGCAAAAAGAAAAGAATTCAGATCTTGTGAAAGTCTATGAACAGAAAGAGTCTGATTTAAGGGAGAATGTAAGTGCAGTGTTATTTCAGGGTAGTTGTTGTGGTGGTGTGTATTTTTTATTTTTTATTTTTTTTCTCAAAATGAATCCTTCAGTCAGTATTGTGATAGTTGGAAATGTTACAGATGCTGAGGCTGTCACAGGAGCTTCAGTGTGTGCGAGATGAGAAAGAGGCTGTTCAGAGCTCCTCAGAGGAGGTAGAGAAGCTGCTGGCTACCATGGTTTCTCTCACTGCTGAGAGAGACCAGCTCAAGTTGGACCTGCAGGAAAACGTGGAGATGGTGAGTTAGTGTTACTGCTCTGCTGTCAATTTTGTGTCTGCTTGTCACAGCAAATGCTTCTTTTATTTATTTTATTTTTTTAAAACCAAACAGATGATTGAGAATCAGGAGGAGCTTAGGACAGCCCTGGAGAAAAATCGTGAGCAGAAGAAGCAGATCAAAGAGCTGGAGGCACAAATATCCAAACTGGATGGACTTCCCAGTGATATGAATACTCTGGAGGAGCTGCAAACACATGTAAGAGTTTCTGGGTGCATTTTCTTCCCTGTGTGTGCCATGCATGGTTAGGTGTATTTTGGCCTAACCATGCACGGTACACGAGGTGGACTCAGGGGTGCTTCAGTTGGACTCGGACATGGTACACATCTAGTGTGAGTGTGATAATCCAAATATTTGGAGGACTTCTATATGTGTTGAAGTTGTGTAAATGTATGTTTTCTCAATGTGACAGATGAAGGCTTTGACTGAGGAGCTTGAGAGTGTGCGAGCAGAGAGAGACGATCTTCTGTCTGAGAGAACAGCCAACACTCGGACTTCCACAGAGGAGATGGAGAAGCTGCTGTGCAGAGTGACGTCTCTCAGCGAGGAGAGAGACCAGCTGCAGGAGATACTGGAGGGTCTGAGGCAGGAGAAGCAGCAGCTCAGAGCAGAGCTGGAGGAGAGGATGGAGATGGTTTGTTTCATGTTTATTTCTGATTGATTTTTTGATTCAGTTTTAATTAAATGCATGGATGTATTTGTTTTTAAGTATAAACTGAATCCCAATGTGCCCTGAAGGATGGGGGGAAAAATGACGTGTTTTGTTTCACAGGTTGCACAAGCACACAGTGGGTTGAAGCAGTCAGAAACATTGACATCAGAACTGCAAGTGCAAGATGAGAAAGAAGCAGAACTTCAGCAAGAGGTGACAACCACCCAGCTGATTTGTATTCCATGATCAGTACAGAACATAACTTGGCCTTTTAAAAACTGTTGTATTGATATGGAAGAGGAATTGTGAGCTTGGAGCACAGAGCCCCAGACACAATTTAAAATACAAGTTAAAGCATTCAGAGAGACATTGATTTGAAATTTGCTGATAATAAGAGAAATGTCAATTAGCAGCAGCCTCCTGCCTGGTTGGAGAACACCTGAATTACAGAATGTGGCCCTTTTCCTCCCCAGGTAGAGCAGCTGCAGGTTGCTCTGCAGGCCATCACAGAGCAGAAGACCCAGGTGGAGGGTGATCTTCAGCGTAGTATGGACATGGTGAGGGGGGCTTGTTTTTGGTCATACTGGGTATATAGGTGCTTTTTTCTTTCCTTGTCTTGAATGAGCAAATCCTTTTTCCCCCCTCTTATTTTAGGCTGCTGAGACTCAAAGTCTTGTACATTCCCTTCAAGAGCAGCTCAAGGAACAAAATCAAAAAAACAGTGATCTGGAAAAAATTAGCCAAGAAAGGCAAACTCAGCTAGAACAACAGGTTTGTTCCCTGAGAGATATTTCACTAAAGCTGTGTAACTGGTGTGCCTCAGAAGTACCTGACCATGTTTTCTTAATTTCAGGTTGAGGAGAATAACTGTCTTCTACAGCGCCTTCAAGAGGAGCTGCAGGAGCAGAAGCAAAAGGAGTCTGATCAGATGAAACTCTATGAGCAGAAGGAACTGGACTACGCACAACAGGTGACTTGAATTGCTAATGAAGGGCGTTTTTAAATCTGATCCTTCATTTTCAGTGCTATGACTGTAAGTTGGGCATCTTCCCTTTTAACAGATGAAGACCTTCACAGAGGAGCTTGACAGTGCCAGAGCAGACAGAGATGGCCTATTGCTGGAGAAGGAACCCGTCCATCAGACTTCTGCAGAGGAGATGGAGAAGCTGCTGTGCAGAGTGACGTCTCTCAGCGAGGAGAGAGATCAGCTGCAGGAGATACTGGAGGGTCTGAGGCAAGAGAAGCAGCAGCTCAGAGCAGAGCTGGAGGACAGGATGGAGATGGTAAAAACCCAAAGCTGAATACTGAAATTGTGATTCTGGTGATCAGACATTCATGCTAATATGTGGTTGTGTTTCCTGATGTTAAGCATGTACAGTGAGGTCCATAAGTATGTGGACAAAGACACAATGTTTGTAATTTTGCCTTTGTACACCACCACAGTGGATTTTAAATCAAACAGTTAGGGTGTGATTGAAGTGCAGACATTCAGCTGTATAGCCCTGTGCACTTCACAATTCATCCTGCTGCTTGTATCAGCAGTCACATCATCAATAAACCCTAGTGACCTGGTTCCACTGGCAGCCATACAAAACCCCGCTCTGCCTCCCCCATGTTTGACTGATAAAGATGATGTGGTTTGGTTCAGATTATGAGCTGTTTCTCTTTCTCCATACCTTTCTCTTCCCATCATTCTGGTACAAGTTCATCTTGGTTTCATCTGTCCAAAGAATTTTTTTCCAGAGCTCTGCAGGTTTCTTTAGATGTTTTCTGGTAAAGTCTACTCTGGCCTTGTTGTTGAGTGTAACCAGTGGTTTGCACCTTGTTGTAAACTTTCTGTATTTACATTCATGAAGGCATTTATCTGTCACCATAGCCATGAAACTGCATGTCAGTTGTCCAGTTATTTATTTTTATTTTATTTATTTGATTTTGTTTTTTAGCCTCTGGAAATGGGGAAGTGTGTATAAAAATGTCTGCAATTCCTAAACAGTTAATGCAATACGTTTGTTAAACCCCTTCAGTTAAGCTGAAAGTCTGCCCTGAACCAGAGCAGGAGAGCCAGCTGCACAGTGACATTCAGCAGTTTAAAACACAGCGCCTTAATGTTAATCTCCTCTCTGTCTCTGCCATGTAGATGCAGGAGTTACAGCAGCAGCTCAGCGCTGAGCCATGGTCACTGAAAGAAGAGCAGGAGGCTCAAAGACTTGTGCAGGTCCCATCATATTATTCTCTTCCTCCCCTTTTAACATTTTCATTTCAGTTTAATTTTTTCTTTATGGTTCCTTGACATTGATTAAGGCTCCTGAGCGTCATGTGATCAGCATTGTTACTTTGGAGCTGAACAGATGTTCAAGTATCTGCATGGTTTCATATTCAACAGCTGGAGGAGCATCTGGAAAGGAGTAAAGAGGACATGAGACAGTTACAGTCTGACCTTCAAGAAAATGAGAAACTAGTGAGTTTTTTTTATCTTAATTGCTACACACTCAAGTTTTAGTCTGACATTGGTTAATTTACTATCTTCATGGGAGAAACTGTTCCACCCACATGTGTTAGTGGAACCTGCAATTTCCAAAATTTCCCTCGGGTACTGACAGGAAACGGTTTATGTTCACTCCTTTTGAAAGACTTTGGAAAGATCTTTTGGCTTGATGTCTTACATAATTATGTGGGGGTAATACCTTTCAGATGACTGAGAACCAGGAGGAGCTGAGGGTTTCTCGGGAGAAGATCAGAGTCCTACAAGATGAAATCAGCGTGCTGAAGAGTCAAAAGGCAGAACTGGAGAGCAGACCAAGCAGTGACAAAGATGCAGAGAGTACCCTCCAGTTAGAAGAGCTTCAAGAGCAGGCAGGACAGCATTTCTATATTTACATTATTCAAATGTGTGTACAGTCAGCATCATATAGCAGGTTTATTGTGTGTATTCATTCATCATTTTCATGTCTTTTGCACTATTTTAAATCACAGTTTGGAGTAATCTTGATTCTTTCCAAACAGATTCAGAAGCTGATTGAGGAGCTTGAGAGTGTGCGAGCACAGAGAGACGGTCTTCTGTCTGAGAGAACAGCCAACACTCAGACCTCCACAGAGGAGATGGAGAACCTGCTGTGCAGAGTGACGTCTCTCAGCGAGGAGAGAGACCAGCTGCAGGAGATACTGGAGGGTCTGAGGCAGGAGAAGCAGCAGCTCAGAGCAGAGCTGGAGGACAGGATGGAAACACTACAGTCTGAGGTCTGTGTTGGATAGCTTTAGCTTCTGTCTTCTCTCTCCCATAGTTTTTGTCCTCGTCCCTCCTTCCATGCTCTCCTTCTCTCTCTTCTCTTTCCCCTCACCCCCAAACCAGTCACAGCAGATGGCTGTCCTTCCCTGAGCCTGGTTCTGCTTGGGGTTTCTGTTAAAAGGGAGTTTTTCCTTCCCACTGTCACCTTGTCCTACTCAGAGGGGGTTGTCTGATTGTTGAGGTTTTCTCTCTAATATGCGAGTCTTTACCTTACAGTATAAAGCCTGTTGAGACAATTGTTGTTCTGACTTGGTACTTTATATAAATAAAACTAATAATTGTAAATTTTTTTCAGTAAAGTGACATCTGTTGTATAGATGCACATAGTGTTGTGCACCCTCCCTGTATGTTGATTTTAGCTTTTATTGATTATTAGACTTAATATTATTAGTATAGCAGTCTAGTAGGAGCTTAATGTCTCTGACATCAGGCTTCTACTGTACTTCATTTATTCATTTATTACTATAAGATCTAAGTTTTACCATCAGTCCATTTGATGAATATATCTACCTATGCAGTGACTTCTTCTTATCCTCTTCATCCAGTGGTGGGACCACAGTCCCCTCCATTCACCCATGTCCCTTGCCACTTGCTGAGCTCACCCCCAGGTGTAGGCCATCTCCTTTACCTCTGCCAAAACAGTTCTCCTCCAGGTGGTATGGGGTCTGCATGCCTTCATTTTCCTGGTTGTGTCTAGTTAAATGCTGCTTTTGGAGTTCTCTCAGCACATGACCTAACCATGTAAAGGGTCGCTGTTTTAGTTCATCAGTAATGCCCTTTCAGTAGGTTTTTGTCGGTGATTTTGTTTGACCAGTCGAATCTGTGGATTTTTTGTAGGCATTATTCACCAGCATTCTGAACCAAATAGCAGGACTGACTTCACGTTACTGTTGAATGTTCTTATCTTGGTGTTTATGCTGTAGTTTGACTTCCAGACTGGCTGAAGTCAGGGAAAAGCTGTGTGAGCTTTGGCAGTCTTGATTGTACGTCTTTCTTTGTGCCATGATCGGTGCTGATAATGTTTCCCAGGTAGATGAAATCTTCCACATCTTCTCTTGGTTTGTCATTGATGATAACTGGGCTTGGTATTTACAGTCACGACTTTAGTTTTTGAGGTGTTCATGGTAAGGCCTACTTTCTGTGGATATTATTCAGGATGGCATCTTGAAAGCCCCAGTTTTGATCTTACTTTCTGGCCTTAGGAAGCTCACATTCAGTCTAGTATCCCTCTATGGGCTTTTGCTGGGAGGTGTCATACTGCCATGTTTGTTGTATTCCTGGCTTCAGCCATCCACTACAGTTAAATCTCATATTACTTGTTGTAGTTTTTGTAACTATTTATTTTTTTCTAGGATGGGATATCCGTTTTTCTAAAGCACTTGGAGTAAATGTAATTTCAGTTGGATTTTATGAATCTAAAGCTCTGTATTTTGACTAGGACTGTATCTTTAGTACATCATTCAAACACATTTTGGGCTTCTGGTGGTATACAGAAGAATTTAGTTATAATTATCCTTTTAAATGTTTATTCTGTGTTTTGAAGTATTTCTGCAGAAATGTGGAGGCTCCAAATGAATAATCTGGTGCATTTCTGCTTCCACAGATCGCCCAGCTGAATAAATTACTACAGGCTGAGAGTGAGCACAAGAGACAGCTGAGCAATGATCTGCAGCAGAGCGTGGATATGGTGAGAGCTCGGGATAAAGAATGTTACCTTGGTAACAGTGAGTCTTTTTTGGATTTTCCAGTGACATGTTTGCATGTTTAATAGACATTTTGTTTTAAGGTGTCTTCAACTCAAGAGCTTCTGAAATCAGTCCAAGAGGAGCTGTTGGTACACAAAAACATGGTCTCTGATCTGAAGAAACAAAGTCAGGAGAAGGCGTGTTCATTAGATCAACAGGTTAATGTCCTTTTATCTTACGTCCATAAAAGTCTTTATTAGCTTTAATTTAAAAACAAACAAAAACGGAGCGGGACAATCCTGTCTTTTACAGCTACAGACTCTGGCTGATAAACTGGAGAGGGTTGAAGCAGAAAGAAACTGTTTGCTGTCTGAAAAAGAGCACAACACTCAGACTTCCACAGAGGAGATGGAGAACCTGCTGTGCAGAGTGACGTCTCTCTGCGAGGAGAGAGACCAGCTGCAGGAGATACTGGAGGGTCTGAGGCAAGAGAAGCAGCAGCTCAGAGCAGAGCTGGAGGACAGGATGGAGATGGTACACTTGTGCAATTCTAAAGTCACTGATAACAAGAGAAGAGTAACATTGAGGCTTAATACAGACTGCTCTAAAGCACTTTTATATGTTGTCAGTGAAGTTATTGTGTCGTCCGTCTGCAGATCTCAGCCATCCAGGACAAGCTGAGTCAGCAGGAGCAGCTGAACATGCAGCAGCAGTCTGAGAGAGGAGAGCAAGAAGCCAAGCTGCAGCAAGATGTAAGTCCAAATCATTCTCTGCTTGTCTTAATCGCTCATTTGGACTTTGCTGCTGTTGTAACTGTAAGACAATAAATATGAAGTTACAACTAGCAGGATCTTACCCCAGCACAAAAACTGTGAGGAAGCTGAGAAAATCCACATGCCTCTTTACGGATTCATTATGTTATGTATCTAAAACATAAGTGTATGTTAGTATGTTAGTTATGTCCAGATTGCTTTGACTCAGTGAAGTAACCTGTACTGGTTGTCTGGAAACCTCACAATCATCACGATTAGGATTATTAGCAGCAAATTAAGTGGCGCGGATTATCCTTTAAAAAGCAGCCCAGTGCTTAGATAAAACCACTGTGTAAGTGTTTCTAAAAGAATATAATGATGTATGAGATGTATAAAGTAATGTCTTTAATTGGCTCTTTTCTATCCTCCAAGTGGTGATTTTTTAGCAAATTATCAAATAGGCGATGGATGACCCCTTCCAGCCCCCTTCCAGTGGTTCCCACCCCTGTTAGCACTGCTGTTGGATGTGATGCCTGTTCACATGACCTTTGACTTGCTCTGTTTTTTGTCAGATGCTGCAGCTTAAAGAGCAGCTGCAGATGCACAGGGAGAGACGAGCTCAGGCTGAAACTGAAGCAGACGCATCGCAGCAGGTGAGTCTTTATTTTTATCTTTTACTTTTTGTAAAGTATTTTTTTATTTTTTACTTTTTTTTATTTTTTGTTTTTCAAGTCTTTCTTTAATCACATCATTAAAAGCTGACTACAGACAAAGTTTAAAACATTAAACTTTGAATTCATCTACAGAGCTGAGTTGGTGAGTGTTAATAGTCTTTGCCTTCCCACAGCTTTGACCCGTATAGTTGCAAAAAAAAACCAAAAAAAAAAACCTGACAGTCTTTGTAAGTAAGGTGTTGCTGTAGAGATTGAGCCAGTCCATGGAAGTGCCTTGAAGTTTTCCAGTTTGGAAAGAAATGTGATTGTATGGATATTGCTTGAGTGGGAAACATTTCTGAAAAAATAGTATGTAGTTATCTTGCTGTTCCTAGTGAGGAGCAGCCTGTTACGCAGTGACTGGATGTTTGAAGGTGAAGTGAGCAGCGTATCTGCAGTGAAGCCCAGACACCACAGTCAGTGTGTCCTCAGAAGCAAATGTGCCTTATTCTGATACTTGATCAGAAACCCTGTTCCCTTCACATTCTGTGCTGACGGTGCTTATGAGTGGAGCTCGTCCAAGGGCATGATTAGTGATCACACTGCATGTGTACTTTGTCCGGACTCGCTTCTTCAGTTGTACTAGGACGCAGAACAATTAACTGCACCAAATTAAGCGGACTTGGAGGAGATCACATATTTTGGGCAAAGTGCAGATCACCAACTGTGACATATTGTCCTATCGGTATTCATTGAAAGCGAGAGCTATTGCAGAGATGGAAAAGCAGAGTGAAATGTGGACATGGCATGAGTTGGAGTGTCATCCACATAAAGGTGGATATGGCTGAGCATTGACTTTGCTTTTTTTATTTTTATTTTCAGCTGCTCAGTGAAGCAAAAGCAACAATCTCAGCTCTTAGAGAGCAGCTCAGCAGCCTGGAGCAGAGTGCCAGTTCAGCCAAGGAGACAACGTCATCACGGCTGCAGGACTCCACTGGGCAGCTTGAGGTAACGGCTTCAGTGGCTAATCATCACCTGAGGCATTCTAGCATGAAGTTTGATTATAAGTGTGATACCACTCAGCTCTTGTCATTATAGGAGTCCTTCAAAAAATTCCAGGACTTTATAGACACTTGTTCTGGTTATGACTCGGTAACCCTGGACAAGGCCCTGAGGGAGCAGCGTTCCCTGAAGCACTCCTCTCTTCCAAAGACCACCAAGGATGCCTACGACGCTGTCTTTCAGCTAGGACAGTCAACTGATGAGAATCTGAGGAAAATTCAAGTAAATGGCAATAACTTTCATTATCTTTTAGTAGTTTCTGTTACTCTTTGGATGAAATCCTAACCTGACAGCTCCTGCTCTCTGCTTCCCCAGGAGCAGCTACGTGTGCAGTCACTTGGCTACAGGAACATGTTTGAGGAGCTGGTGAAGAAGGATTTGGCTGTTTTCGAGGAGAGGCGGCTGCAGGACGTGCTGCTGTGCAGAGCACAGGCACCCAGCTACTCTGTAAAAGATGAGGACTTCCACACACTGTGGGAGCACAGACTGTCTGAGCTGCTGGACAGAAGGCAGCTTTACCTGCAGGTAAGCTCTGCTGCCCAGCCCTCCAAACGATCCTCAGCCTCAGCCCTATACAGAGAAACTGTATTGCAGAGGAGGTGCAGTCAAATTCATAATCTGGAACAAAATTTTAACCAACAGGAAATTCAAAATTTCACAGAAAACAATTGAAAATCTGTAGAGGCAAAATAAAAGTGGCTCTGTACTGACTTTAAGGGACAGGCTGCTTTGAGGACAGACTGTCATCCTGTCTGGATTGTGACTCATGTTTTCACTCAGTCGCTGAAACTTTACCGTGACTCTGCTCGGCTTTGTAGAAAATGAGCAGCGTTTTGGAGACGCTCTGGGCCAACATGACTTCCTACCTCTGTGAGCTGAAAGCTGAGATTCAAGAACGGCACAAGTTCCACAAGCAGATGCATACCCTGACCGCCAGCCAGCCAATCAGCTTCAGCGGGCTGGATAATATCCTGAGCCTGGAGCGTGACCGCAGATCTGCAGGGACACAAAGCAAGAAAGTTCTTCTGCAGGTAAATCGATGACTTGGCTTGTCTAATGAACTGTTCAGGGGAAGTTCAGCTTTCTCTGACTAGTTCCAGCTCTGCAGGAATGCTCTGACAATGAATGAAGTGATTGGCTCTTAATCTGAATCCATATTGCAGAATGATTTACGAGCTGGTGGGTTTGTTTCTTTCTTTTTGGAGCCTGTTGAGCCACACCTTGCTGGGTATTTTACATAATCTTTGACTTAGCTCGTCATCAATTCATTATCATCTCCTTTTTTCCACATACCTCCCACAGAGTATTATTGGTGAGCAGAAGGGTCCATTTGAAGAGCTAAAGCAGCTGGAGGCTGAGGCTGAGTCTCGGCTCAGCGAGGTGAAAAGCAAGAGTTCCACATTGCTGCCGGCCATGGAGGGAGCTCCTCTAAAAACAGTCGTCCCTCTGCTGAAGGAAAATCAGCAACTTGTTTTTCAGCTGCAACGAGCAGAGGAAAGGGTCAAAGTATGTCTGCCACACTTTGATATTTCTCTTCATATGAGGAATGTCTTGTCGAAAACAGTTGAAACATCAGGAAGCACTGGGTGACATGTTCCTTCATTACCATGAACACACACACACACACACCATCCTGCTACCAGATATAAAGGAGCATTCAATGCTTGGATGGTCCCCAACCACTGCACTGCTTATTTTGGTGAAGTTGTTTTACATCTTCCGTAGGAAGTAACAGTTTTTGATGAGAGCCACAGATGGTAGTGAAGCCAGAAAGTACTGAGAGACAGGATCATACAGAAAAGCTTGAGTGTCTCATCTCAAAGTGGAATGACTAGGAATCCTTTGTTTTTTATCTGTAGACTCTGCATGTACAAAATGAGCAGCTGGAGGAGGCTCAGATCAAAGCCAACAACAGGGTGTCCACCCATAAAGAGGCCACCCAGCTCCTACAGACTGAGCTGCAGGACAGCCGTGCATTAGTTGAAGAGAAAGAGAACACTATTCAGGTCCTGAAGAGCAAACTGCGAGAGTCTGAGGTACGTCTCCACATTTCATTTTCACGCCACGAACACTGAAGAGCAGCTTCTGTTCCAGTCTGCAGCTCATTTTGGATATCTGACTAACATCGAGCCGCAAGTATGATGATCTTTGTCTTTCTGCGGTTCAGAAAAAATCCTCACCCAGTGACGCTGAGCTGGAAAAACTTCAGACCAAACTGCTGCAAACGGAGATGAAGCTCAGCTCAGCATCTGACGAACACCAACAAGAGTAAGGAGCCTTTGGATTCATACTCACACCTGGTTTTGTTTCTTGTGTGGTTTTCAGAGGGTGATCGTGTTAGGAACTGAGGCCTGCTGGGAGACTGGCTTGCTTGTTTCACAGCTGATAGGTCTGACCAGGGTTCTGTCTTTCAGGATCCAGAGGATGACCACGCTGTTGAGGGAAAAGGAAGAATTGCTGAGGAAGCTGAAGGAGACTCTGAGAAAATCCCAGCAGGAAGGAGAGGAGTCATGTAAGTGGAAGCATTGTGTTTGCAAGTGTGTGTGTGTGTGTGTGTGTTTAAATGCAAGTATACCTGCTTGCAGACAAATCTCTGACAGATGGATATTTGATATGAGGTGTAGCCCTTAAAGAGTAACGCGTTGAAATGAAGAATAGCACTGATGTGTTCATGTTGGAATCAGTCCTGCAGGGTAAGGACCTGCATGCCAGACTGACCAACCCCAAAGGCTCAGTGATCAGCAGCAGTGTTCTGTTGGAGAAATCCAAGCTGGAGGAGGAAGTCAAACAGCTTCAAGTGAAAACTGCAGAGCTGGAAAGGTAACATAAACCTGTGTCAGGATCCTATCATTCATTTCAGCAGTGCCAAGTAAGTCAGTGAGTCATCTGAATTAGCTAGTTTTCAGCTTTAATTGATCATGAAGTGGGATCTGATCTCCATCTAAGAACAGAAAATCACAGTGTGCTCAAACTACTAGAAAACAGAATGATGTCTTTAACTGCAGCATGCACAGTTTTTCCTGATAGAGTTGCTTCCACGTTCATGGTCACTTTCCTGGTGTGTCAACCAGCTTCTCCTGACATGATGACAGTCAACCTGACATTATTCAACCTTAAAGATATGTGTATGAGATGGGTGCCAGCAGCGTTTTGGCTCATTTTTAATCACCACCTGCACGGTTATCACGGTCCTGGAAAATCCCCAAATGTCATCTTCATCAGGGTGGCTGGAGCACTTCTATGTAGAGTGCTAAATCATTCTCATGTTATAGACATCTTGTGTTACTGTGGACTGATGACTGTGTAAAATCTTTGAGATGCTGTAGCATAAAGTTAGACAAATAAACGGCTCTTCTGGAAGCTAGAACTGGAACTAGTGTCTCCAGTTTTTTAAACCTCTGACTCCTGTTGACTTTTATCATCAGTCTAGGCTTCACATACTGAAGGTTTGAGTGGTGTAAAGACAACAGTACAAGGACTTGTGGGTTATTCGTTGAAATTCTTGTTACCAGGATGAAGATCTGATCAGGTATCTAGACAAATTGTAACTCAGATGAGGTCAGTTGCCATCATGATAGCGGTTTTGTTTGAACTCCTAAAACCAATAAATAGCTCACATTACATACAGTTATCACCTTGTAACATAAAAACCAAAGTTTAACCAGTAGAGTCGTTCAGTCCAGCTCTGACCACTGGGTCCCTTTCTCGTCAGCTTGGTGTCCAGTCAGCAGGCAGAGATCAACAAGTGGAAGAACAGAGCCATCAAGCTGAAGGTGAGGAGCAAAGCAGAGGAGGAGAAGCCTCAATCACCTGGCACTCCCACCAAGAGGGGCCTTCCCATGATCTCGGACTCCTCTAACCTCCTGAGCTCACCTAAAAAGTTTCTGATTACTCCCAAGAAGTTCCTGGATTCTCCCAGGAAGGTTTTGGAGTCGCCCAGGAAGCTGCTGGACTCTCCAAAGGTCTCTCTGCTCGACTCCCCTAAAAGCAGATTCTTTGACACGGGTGGAAGCTCAGAGACGCTGTCCAGAAACTGTCCCAAGCAGTTCTTTGACAACTCGAGCCTCGGCAGCATTCCAGGTAAACCTTAGTGTGCTCCAGTGCATCTGTTGCTCTCTTCCAAAAGTTCTGAACACCTTAAAGATGTTGGCTGTTTGTTTTGTCAGAGGTTTCCCATGTTCCTGAAACGGGAGATCCAGCGCAGGGTAACGGCATGCACCATGTGTGGGAGGGGGTTCAGTCACTCAGGGTGTACTAACTGAAGCATGGGTTGATGGCACCGGTCTTCTCAGAGCCACAGTCCCAACAACATGCTTCTTGTTCAGAGCTCTGACACATTCATTCCTCTATAAAGTGCCTAAACTAAGCAGCAAAGCTCTTTTAGTATACATTACCATTACAAACTCATTTAATCTGATATCTCACAAGAAGTAATCCTTCTTTCAGCTGCCTTACTAAGTGACTGTCCTGACACTGAATTAAGCTAACACGGGTCAAAGAAAAAAAAAGAAAAATGTTTAAATTCATTTAGGAGACCCGGCTCACCCCGACCAATATG
Source organism: Paratilapia polleni (assembly GCA_015106735.1). Lineage (NCBI taxonomy): Eukaryota > Metazoa > Chordata > Actinopteri > Cichliformes > Cichlidae > Paratilapia > Paratilapia polleni. The sequence continues at coordinate 7,355 of VUQI01001686.1, read as the reverse complement.
GCAGCTGCATTTCCAATGAACAGCTGCAACATAGTAGTATTTACAGTACTGTGCAAAGGTCTTGAGCCACCTCTCATTTCTTCATATGTTGCTAGGAAAATGGAAATAGTTGCACTGATTTATTGAAACTGTGCACACATACATGGAAATGCAGTATATAAGGCAAAAACAGTCAAGATCCCCTGAAATGTTGCCACTGATTTTCAGTCCAGTTCTTGTGTAATTTGGCATACCTGAGGCTTTTCTCCCATGCACAGTACTGGTATATGTGTGCCACAGTCCGGCACACTTTTCATAGCTGTAACCTTTGAAGGGCTTGTTGAGGGGACCAGTTTTTTATTTATTTTTATTATTTTTTTTAATACCTACAGAATGTGTGATGACAGTAACATGATTTATTCACGTCAGTGTGATGAAGTGAAACAACAACCAATTATCATTAGTTATGCACTTGTTGTTGCACATTGAGTGAAGGGAAACTAAGCGGACTGTTGTGTGAGGTGGTTTGTTTTACCTTAAAGTGACTGAGTGGGTTCATTTATGACACCAGCTGTCATATATAAGTATATGACTTGATTGTAATGTTATGCAGTGAACTAGTGGCTAACAGAGCAGCAGCATTTCCTGCTGCAGATGCCTTCAAGCAGATACTTGATGCCCAAAGTGACAATGAAAACAGCTCAGCTGACGAACATGAGTTGGGTTTTGCACAAAAGTGAGTGAAAACCATAATTAACGACATTAGAACATTTTAGAATATCCATCATAGAAACAATAGATAAACACAAAGTGACCCCACTCTGTCACTTTGGTCACTTAAGGTTTAAAGGTTCCCTGCAGAGGTTTCTTGCTAAGCAGAAGCTATCGAAAGGTTTAAATCCAGTGTTCCTTAATAAAATGCACTGTGTGACACTCCAGTGGGAAAGATGGTGTTTGAAGTCAGGGGAACCTTTTGACCTTTGAACTTCACATTAATGTTCCAGTGTTTGCGTTCCTTTGTTTTTCATCTGGCTATTTGCTGTCTTGTGCATTTACAGATGCTGCTGTGGACACAGGCAGAAAGGAGTGGTGGCCTTCGTCTCCCAAACAGGAGGAAATGTGTAAAACACAGTAACGTGTTCAAATAAGCAGTATTTTCAATCCACTTTTTTAGTGTTTATGCACTTTTATTTTCCTGTCCTATTTGCATCTTTCCCTTTTTGTCTTGAATTTTTTCTAAGTAGTATAATAAATCTCTTAATAAAGTCCTTGAGTGTTGCCTCAATCGTATTTCACTACTTTTGACACATGGGCTAACAAGTGGCCGTGTAGTGCTTTAGATTTAATGGGTTATTTAGGTGCTGTGTGAATCTTGTGGAGAGAATAGGACATTGCACAGAATGCATGCGAGTCAGTAATGGTAAGTTTGACTTGCTGCCCTAATTTCAAAAGCATGGATCCATCTGAGTGACCAAATGATTAAAGAAGCTAATTTAGGACAGCCCTAAAATTACCTTCCCATGCTGGGCCCTACTCAGAACTTGTCATCCTACATCTGTGGTTTACAGTTAAGACTCGCAAATGAAACAGTATCATATAATCAATGAGATTCCATGAACAGCCAGCATTAACTTTAACCTTCACTTCACACTGGATCACCTTTAAAGTACCCCAAATTATTTTTTTCATAAATGTAAACCCACAAAAAATTTCTCATTTCTGTTCAGAAGCAAGCATGACTTCTGTTAGCTTAGGAAATCCCTTTAAGGTTTGCTGCTTCTTTAAAGGATACTTTTGCTGGTGTATAAATCACTGAACACGACCTTTGACAACTTTTGATGTGTTGGTTGAGGACTGTCATCCTCCCTCACAAGTTCTGCATGACGTTGAGGGCTCCACTGGTTTTTAAACTGAAGGGTTAAGTATAGATGCTCACAAGTGGAGAAAACCGTAGTTCTACTCTGAACTCACGGAAGATAATTTTGGTCTAAATTCTCTGTAATGCATGATACAGTTTCAAGTTGGGCTCAGAAGCAGGTTCAGGTCTGGGCCCTACATGAGTACTGTATATATTTGCCTGCACATTTGTTATATGAATTGGGTCCAGGACTTCTAGATGCTGTACAATATACCATGTAAAACCTGCAGCATCTTTACCAGCAAACCAGAATTCAGAGGGATTCAAGGCAGCTTCATTTTGATCCCTCGTTTGCTACATCTGGCAAGAGGATGTTCATTTAGCTCTTTTACTTTGTAGTAAATAACCACAGATACACTATATGAACAGAAGTATCAGACCACACCTTTCATGCACCACAGTCTGTCTTTGCAAACATTTGTGAAAGAATCTGTCATTCTAAAGAGCTCACTGAATATGATGATATTTTAATAGGATGCCACTGATGCAACAAGTCAGTTTGTGAAGTTTCTTCCCTCCTAGATATTCCACCATCAGCTGTTAGTGGTATTATTGCAAAGTGGAAGTCTTTAGGAACCACAGCAACTCAGCCAGGAAGTGTCAGACCACCTAAAGTTAGAGAGTAGGGTCACCGAATGCTGAGGCACATAGTGCGTAAAAGCTGCCAATGCTCTGCTGACTCCATAACTGCAGAGCTCCAAAGCTCCTCTGGCATTAACAGCAGCCCAAAAACTGTGCCAAGAGCTTCATGGCATGGATTTCCATGGCCAAGCAGCTCCTGTAGGTGGCCCAGTACTTTTGTCCATATAGTGTATGACACAAAACTTATTTTAATAGCTGGAAATTCTGGCTTCATGAAACATACCTCAAACTAATTAAATAAAAATAATTTATTAATGTCAGATTTCTTTTCCCAGATCAAGTAGAGGAAAATTTATGGAATCATCAACAAAAGCATCACAGTTAGTACTTTATTGTACTTCCTCAGGCTTTTACACCATTCTGAATTTTTTGGCGCATGGACTTCACTAATGGAAAACTTCTCCATCAACCTGTCTCAGACTTTCTTGAATAGCAGTTGACAGATGAAGGCCATTTTCCCCCCAGTTTCCACCATAGGTTTTCAACTGGATTGAGATCCAGAGCATTTGCTGGCCTTGCCATTTAGTTGATATGCCTTTCCTGAAGAAAAGCTCTTTGCTCTTTGGTAAGATCTACAGCTGTGATCAGAAGTTTAAATCCACTCGTCATGAGCACGAATGTCATGATGAAGGGGGGCTTTTACTGATTTCTTTGAACTGTTCTTTTTCCAGGGTGGAATGGTTGTACAACATACATCTTTAAAGAAACGAGAATTAGGTGCACAAGTTTTAATTTATTTTGGATTTTCTCTAATCCACACAGGGTCAAAAATATATACATACAGGCTCAAGTATAAACATACACCCCCACTAATTTTTGGTTAAATGTCCCTAAGGAAGTTGCACCTCGACCAGATGCTTTTGGTAGTCATCCACAATCTTCTGGTATAATTCTGGCTGGATATTGGACCACTCTTGGCAGAATTGGTAGAGTTCATTTAAATTGATAGGTTTCTGGTACCACCAGCTAATACAGTTACTCCTATATCTAATAGGAAAAGGAAATGGAACTGAAAAGGAGGAGTGGAATCAACATTTTAAATGTCAGAAAAAAATCTATATTCCTATATTATTTTTCTCTTTTTAAATTACATTTTTAAAAAAGATTTTGAAAATCTGTTATTTAATTCTGAGTTTAATTTTTTTTTTATTGAGAGTTTAATGCTTTTTTTCTGTAAATCCCTTTTCCATTTGAAATTTTCATTAATGGATTAATAGTTCAGTTGGAAATATTAATAATTCCTCTTATTGTTAAAATATCAAATAATGAATTGCTTTATTAATGTCTAAATAAAAGAAAAAGTAATTTGTAAATTAATTGACTAATGCATACTGCACAATTGCACAATTCATTAAATCACAAAACACTTTATTTTGACCCGTGACTCTCCAGGTCCTCCATTGCTGGCAGCATAAGTTATGTCTCTCTTACATAATTTATAACAAAGATCCTCAAGCAGTAGAATAATGTGAACTAGTGAGTTAATGTCAGAGCCATGTGTTTATAAGACAAAAGCTATCTGAGTTTTCCACAAGAAGTTCCTATAAATGTTTGACAATAGCTTTTAATTTGAAATGGACACAGGAAATGTTGAATTTGAATAAACAGTGTAATGCAGTGGCTTTACGGGGAAGAGCTGATCACAACTGACCTAATAAACTGTATCCTCACGTTATCCCTGTGTTGACATCAGTGAGGGCACAGGTGTTTCTTTCCTCTTCATGCCTTCATAAATGTTATTTTTTACTGAGTTAATTTAGAAATGATAATGCTAGTAAATATGTTTAACAAAAAATTGCAAATGATTGATAAAATTATATTATAACAGTACTCGGTTTGTCAAAATGACAAACAGGCAACAAAAGCTAATGCAGTCTGTTGGTACGAACAGGGCCATCTGAAGAGGCTCTATTGTGCACTTTTGTCCTTTTGACTTGATCCCCAGACATTTGACAGTCTTTAAGAGAAATGTGTGTATAGAGTTATCTAATAGGATACAATACTAAAATCTAGGCTCTGTATGTGGTATTGAAAGAATATTTCAAAACACAAAGTGATCTATTAATCAAAGTGACCAATTAATGTTTCAGTCGCCCAGCTCAGAGATCCATAGCAAGATACCAAATTATATATATTACTGGATTACTAACGACACTGACTTTTTTTAATGAAAATATTCTCTATCCAAGTTCATTGATAGATTTGTATTACACACACACACACACATATATAATGAAGCATAATCAAATACTGGGTGGTTTAAAGACAAAACAATTGAATTTGTTATAACTTTATAGAAGTAAAAGAAACTTTACAAAATTTGGGTGTCCCTCCCCACCCTAAACACACAGACACACAAACTAGTATAACAACACAATTTAGATGTCAAAATCTTACAGAGGTCCTGTTTATCCTCAAAAGATGGAGGAAAAAAATAGTAGTAATAATCACGGGTATGGACATAAACTAAAGGCACTAACAGGTGTTCTTGTCTGCCACTCCAATGACCACGTCTTTCCACTGTAACACAAAAAGGAGACATGAATTTAGATTTTTTTTTTTGTTATACAGATAAACTGTAGACACAAATTCAAACTCCTGTAGCTGTTTCTCAATTGCTGTCTAAAGACATATGAATGAGTGTCTATTATTTAAGTGATGCATATGAACCATCAGCTAACAGTGATTACATTATATTAGTGTCCTGTGATTTTTCTCTCTTTCTCTTTGTTAATCAGTTTCTGTTAAAGCTCATTTCATGTAGTGCTCAAAATGCTAGCAGCATTACATTTCATTCTGCTATAACAAAAAAAAAAAAAAAAACCAAAAATTTTTTTTTTTTTTTTGTTGAAAGAT
>VUQI01001684.1:12288-23384 GCA_015106735.1 Paratilapia polleni | reverse complement strand
GTTTTTAAAAAAAAAAATAAAATGTTAAAAAAAAAAAAACAAAAAAAAAAAAAAAAAAAAAAAGGCAAAGCTAAAACTAAACGTTTATTAAACATGTGAACTTTCTGTTTCATTTATTCGAGCAAGACGTTTTTCAGATCTTTTCACATTTAATCATGGATTTTATTGTAATGACTACAAGTTAGTCTTGCCAAGTAATAACCACTTGTTATGATGAATCTCCATCCTGCAGTGGAAAATGTGCAAAAAGCAAAACTATTATGAGCAGGGTGTGGAAAAATAACAAAAAAGCAAAATACATTACGAAGAGCAAAAAGAAAAAAATGCTTTACTTGTCAAAGGAGAACGCACACAAACTGCAGGCTGGGAAAACTGGCATGTCTTTCCTGAGAACAAGCTTTTCCTCTGGGCTTCATTTTTATTAAATAGCTGGTTGTGCTGCAGGACGAGGACATCCATCTGTTTTTGTGACATCAACACCCCAAAGACAATACAAGCCATATGTATAGTTTTTTTACTCTGAAAGCAGAAGCCATATTTACATAAACATGAATAGAACGTATCTCTTTCGTAGCTGTACATACCAAATGAAAACAAAGTTGTCTGAATGACTTCAGGTGGAGCAGTGGCTGCAAAACGTCTCAGAACAATAGTTCAAAACTACAGACAACAGCCTGTGTGGATGCCAACCTGCGTACCGCTTACCCCTATAGGGGGCGCTAAAGACAACGGGGCGTGTTCGAGACTTTATTAATACTCTGTTTAGATTTGCACGTTAAATAAAACCATAATAATACACTTTAAAAGGATGTATATAAAAGAGTTAAAAACATTCACTTCTCTATGACTTTTGAGCCTCTGTGGGCCCACTCAGTCAGCTGGCAGCTCAGGGTCACTAGCCTGTCCTAGCCATGAACTCTTTACTGTCATCCAGCAGTTTACCATAAACAACTTTCTACATGAACTTGTTGCATGCTGTACTGACGGGGCTGCGTGGACAAAAACTCAACAGCCGGGTGCACAATTTCCCACTGCGTGCTACATCATCAGGCACTGGCAATAATAAAAAAAAAGCTACATATTCACTCTCTCTGAGACTAATCAGCGCATGAAGCAGTACGGAGTTGGAAAATGTTTAAAGAGGAGCTACAGCAATTTCCAGTGCTGATGAAACAGTCGGCTGGCACCTTGCCTGCGTCCTTACGCGCTGAACTTACCCATCCCAGGACTGGTCTCATTCCTGGTCACAGGTATGAAAGTTATTGATTGTTAATGTACATTTTTAACTGGTCTGGGGAGAGCTAGGACAGAGCTGTATGTATAAGTGCTGAGTAATCACGTATTGTGGTGATAATTAATGGTTATTGTTTTGTAAGGATGTGCGGGTATAAGCTATGCTGGGTTGTTAAAATATTGTTAAGCTTATCTTGATGTTGAGCTAAATGATTAGCTCTATTTATTAATTTTTTTTAAATCATTTTTTTGAAAGACCCATTTAACAAAGGTGTTTGTATTTTATATACCCGTTGACACAAAGGTGTCAACATGAATTCATATATACACGTAAATACACAATCATTCATGTGTGAACAGAACTATTAAATCATGTGTCTCCTATGTTTTTCTCAAGAGACTAAAGAGAAAAGTAGAAAAGAAAAACCGAACAACCAACCAACAAAACACAAAAAACAAAAACAAACAAACAAAAACTACTATAATTTGATGTTAATGTTTATTAGTAACAATTTGGAATGAACCACTTTATTCTTTTAGTATGTGCAAGGTAGGGAGTTGGATGGTGGTTCAGCTTTTTTCTTTTTTCTTTTTTTAGATAACAAGAAGGGGGAACAAAACACAAACACAAACGTTTTGAAGCTTTAATCAGTGGAGAGCTGCTAAATACTCAGGTTAAATTAAAGACAATCTGCTCCACTCATATCTTGACATATCCACCATACTCTACATACTCTACTGGTTCTCATTCATATCAAGAAGGTGTACATATTGTCTGCATGCGTTTTCATGCAGTCTCAATAATATAAAAATGCCTTTCTAAATACACGTGTTTTAAACAGGCAAGCTTTGTCATAATCAGCATTTTTTCATTAAAGCAGTAGTTCGATTTTTCCCAGTGTATATTTTAATCACATAAATATAAACACCTGTTGACTGCCCTAAAAATGCCAAACCTACTCATTTGCCATTTGTGCTCTAATAATGCCATCTAGAGGGCACCTAGGTGAACACACTACATTAGATGAATATGCCAAGTACGATATTGTACAAGCTACATTATTCTAAATAAGTAACCAGCAGTGTGCAAAAAACCCAAACAAACAAACAAAAAACCCCACGTGGTAATAATAATGATGTCACTATCCATCAATAGTGTGGTATTTCATAACCTTGCTTCAATCAATATTTCTTCTTAACCTCAGTTCACAAAAGGTCACTGGAGTGGGGAATAGTTTTTATCTCTTGCAAGCACCTTTCCTATGTAAGATTTTCCCTCAGAATCTGATGAAGTGGTGGCACCCGATTTTGAAATCTTTCAAAAAGTACAAAAGTGACCTGTGAACAGACACACACAAACACGACTGTGTAGGCAAGCTAATATTAAAGTAACATTAAACTTGACATGTAAATGGAGATCCTGTACGCTGATGAGGTGTCAAAACTTCTTTTACTTTGTAAGCAGACGTTAGAATAATAAACACTGAAAATTCTTTACTTGACGTCTACACTGTGAATAGGAGTAGCTACTGCAATATGCAGATGCAGCCAATGTGCCTTATGGTACCACAACAATAAGATGATAAAGTTAATGAAGGGTTGCATTGTATACCTGAGGGTATAATTTGTGGCATTAGGGAATGTGAATCATTGCATCTCCTTTTGTAACTTTGCTGCTACACAGTCTAATAACATTTTGACTTAGAGCATGACTGAAGGCAATAATCTAACATTGTCTACCTGTGTTAGTTTGTGCTGCAGAGTAGCTGAATATTTTAAAGGATGTGATGAGGATTTAGGAAATAAGAAAATTAGTGGAGTCTGATTTTCTGTCCTTAAAAAAACGTTGAACTTCTTTAACAAGTCGAGTCTGTTATTTGAGCAGTTGCTTTAATTTTTTTCTGTGACTTCTGATCTCAACATCAAAACAATATTTAAAGAGCAACTGATTTCAAACATTAGTAGAGATGCAGTATAGCACAATATCACAGGGCCTTTCTTATGAGAGTCTTGTTTGTGGTACATTTTTTTTTTAATCTATAGCACCATTAAACTTATGAATCACCTTCATCTAGGCATGGATTGCATTGATAATCTGGAAAACCACAGTGCATTTCAGTTTATATAGAGAGCTTCTGTTGTGCAAATTTCCTGTATGTAGTTCACATCAACATGCTTTTGAATAGGACATCATCAACACTTTAATAGGATCAATAATGTGGCACGGCTACTTTGTGCAAGAACAGCAGTATAGAAGTGTGACTTTAAACCTTACACAAACCTTACACAATTTAAGTAAAAGCAAAGTGCACCAGGACTGCAAAGAACAAAAGGCTTTTTAAAATACAGAACAAAAGACTTAATTCCTGGTCCTGTACACTACCACCTTCCCCTGGGAAGAGACACATAAAATTATTATTATTATTAATACTTTTCCATGTTATTTTTCTAATTCACAGGTTATTTAGTCAAAACCCCAATTACTGTCTTGTCTTCTTCGAAAAGAGATCTCATTTATAACCATGATGTTACACAGTAATTATTAACAATGAACCACAATGCCCCCGTTTTGCTCCAAGGGTTCATTTGCATGTTAATTATCATTAGCGACACGGGGGGGGGACATAACAGTTAAATAAGCAACCTTATTTTTCACAGCTCTTTCATTTGAAATCATCTGACTCACATTACATCATTAGACCTCAAGCTTTCACCTTGGTCGTTGACACATGGCTTACAAGCAATATTTTATTAGAAAACCTTTATTTTAATTCAGCAACTGTACCTTTATGCTTTTGGGCAAAGAGCCTGAAATATTTATAAAATATTTATAATATACACAAATTGCAGTTTATGCTGGAAGAAAGATGGATTGTATTGGATTTGACTGACAGATAGCTGTTATTAGTTTTTGACAACATTAGTGTATTTCAGTTATTTTAAAGCGAATAATATGAGTGCACAGAGATTGGAATGCAGACTAAAAAGGCAGCATGCAGTTTCATATGGTACATATTATTGCTGTTTCTATAATGTTTTAATTATAATAACATCATTTTCTTGTTTGTACTATCTTTGTATGTACTGATTGCTGTGTAAGTTGATGTACTTCCTAGCAAAAACAAAAAGCTTTAGTAAATTATTTTTAGTGGATCTTTTTTTTTCATGAAAATATTAAGCATGTTATATATTATAAAACTGTGAGAGGTAATATTAGCTCCAGATATAAGGTCATCATTTTGTTTTATGCCTCTGCAGTTTACACTGAGTGGAACTTTACAAAGGAGCATATCATGGAGCTTTGCAAGACAGGTAAAACCGTGATTTGATTGTTGTTAATATTTTAACAGACTGTGCAAGAGAACTTCCTCAGTATACCTTTCTGTGTCTCTTTCCATAAAATTAAAAAAAAAATGTACCTTTTAACTTGAACTTCAGTTCATTGTTCCTTTTGGCAGTGTATTTTCTTTTGCCACAAGATGGCGACAGATTGCTATTTCATAGCCTTTCTCCACTGCTGTGTGGAATAAGAGGTTCTTCATAAATTCGAACTTAGGTCTAACAGACTAAACAGAGACCGGACCGCAGTGGAGCGCATGATTGATGTCAGAACCGCAGCTGCTTCTCTTTTAGCTCATATGAGTCTGTGATGAAATGAAAAGCCAAGTTTACTAGGACTAATTTTTAAATCTCTAAGCTTAATCCTAGGCACAACCTTTGGAGTGGTTACTTGGGATGTAATGCTTTTAGCTGTCACTCAACTAAATTTAGATTACATTGTTAGATTCAATTTACATTGTTCGATAACCTGCTAGGATCCACTAAATTTGCAGCTCCTTTTTCACAATCGTTTATGTCAGATGCAGTACAGTCTGGGTGATGCAGCTGCCGGTGTGCACATGAAAACTGATTTGTGAGAAAAGAACTACAACAACAACAACAGAAAGTGCGTCACTGAACAGGTTATATTTGAAATGAAAGGGCTTCTGTCACAATGGTTGGCTAATCGTCAGACACCAGCATGTGTGAGGTTTTCAGTACTGAATGCAACAAGAAGTAATGTTGATTAGTTCTGTTATGCCTGTTTTTGCTGTAATTATATGTTTTGTTTTTTCTCTGTACCTTTCCTTACTCCTCTTGACCATTCGCTACACTCTCAAGGGTTGGAGGGCTACAGGCATCAGGGTGTGGGCAAAATATTTTGTATGTGAGATGGTTTGATACACTGATAATTATCATTTGGCCCATGCATGGACCTTTCAAGTTCAACCAACTTTATATGCAGTGATTCTGATGCTATCATTTCATCTTGTACAGGCAGCACTCTTTACAACCACAACTGGAAAAATGCTTCTATATTTGAATTAGTCTTTCAGCTCCTAGTGTAGTAACAGTGTGTGAGTAATGTGACATCTGACGTCTGCAGTTCAGCAGAAAGGGTAAAGTTAAAAAAAACAAACCCCCATAACAACAAAGAAATATAATGTTATTTATTAAGTGTTGCTCTATGCCACCCTGGTATTAGTCAGGGCTTGTTGGCCTGTACAGGTTCACTGCTGGGAAATGGAGTTTAAACATAGCAAAGGGTAGAAGCTGTTAAGTGGCCCCTCAGCACCAGCTCTGACAATACACATGACCAGTGTTTAGCACCACTTTGGTTCTGAAGAACATGATTTAAGGGTGCCAAGTGACAGCCGCAGTGACTTCATGCCAGACATCCTCCAACTCGCCCATAGCCTTTCACTTTGCACTCCTGGGTGTGCTAATCACCTCCTTCAAATAGGACTATGAGATCACATTTTCTTGTTGTAAAAGACCACTGTGAATGAAAAGAGCTGCAGGTGTGATGTTGAGTTAGTGACATTAAATGTATTCGGTTTTCACCCCCTGACTTTGTACACTTTTCAAAATGGGATTATAAACTGATGAGATCTTAAATGTTACAATTCATCCACAATCTACGGTTCAGTATAGAAGTTTTATTCATTCACACATGTGTAATTCCACTTGTTATTTTTATTAAATGTACTACTCAGTATGTCTGATCTTTATTGGTTTTAGCACTGCACACATGGCACACTGGCATGTCTGTTTTTGCTTTTATCCAGTGATCCATCATAGGCCTGGAATTTCGTAGCACTGTGTACTCTTGTAGCAAGCACTGGTCCTGCAGTGGGTATGGCATAAAAACGCAAAGTGGAAGTGGACAGTGGGCAAAATATTAAATTTCACTTTTTGTTTTTTTGCAGTTTAAAGGGGATACGGTATGCCAGTGCACATTTAACGCTCGATGGGCTTGATGTCATCATCACCAAAATGTATGTGTATGTGTGTGTGTGTGTGTGTGTGCGCACAGGGGCAGGCTCTTCCCGTGTGGGCATCAGGGGACAAAGTAGCCTTTATGCAGTGTGCCGAGCTCCAAGGCAGAAACATTGTTGAGCAGTAAAACATTCTGTAACTGAAACCACATGTTCCAGAGTGTACGACAGACAAACACAGGCAGCCTCGGCATCTCTGTATCAGGAGTTGGTGCCCTATCATCAGGGGCTCAGGGGCTCCATTTTGACTCCAGTGCAGCGCTCTCGTTTAGCATTATGCATTTTATATGTATCAGGAAACTAAAATCAAGAACAGATTGTTCTTCACAAAAAAAAAAAATGCTGCTGTGCAAGAGAGCAAAGGGACACATTTGGTTTGACACCTTTTAAGTAAAACTTAACGTGTCATTTGCTGCTGTTTTTTTTTTTTATTATTTAAATTGAAGATGCAATCAGCAGATTTCTGGAAGTGTGCACATTTTGGTTATACATTCCATATGTATGTATGTCCTAGCCAACAGCCCATGGGTCAGAGACACTTACAGAAAATGGCAAAAACACTTGACTACATATGGAACAAGAACAAGGGAGCAGGTGGAGAGTTTAGATAACATTATGACATTTTTGAGCATCTCACTTAACTAATCTAAATCTGTGGGTAGTAGTTTCAAGCACTTACAAAAAGGAACATAAAAGCAAAGCCAGTGTGACCCAAAAATCATCTAGCAACTCCCATCACATTTTTCCATAACCTCTCTGAAGGTTGAAGCTTTTATTTTACTCTCTCTATGACCTCAGTAGATGACTGTTGCCGGAGCTACTGTGTTTGCTCAATGGTGGCTTAATGGTGGTTTTTCCTGGTTGGAAAACTTGTCAGTTCTGGTGTTTTCCTTCATAAAACTGATGTGCAAGCTGGAGTGGTTTACTCACTTCTGTTCAGTGATGTTTTTCCATTCTTGCGCCATTCCAGCAAAGTTTTGGAATGCATTTACAGATCTCTGGCTGTGAATGAATGTGGTAATTAGCAAACTAAAATACTGAGATCAGTCAGCTCCCCAAGGTTAAGGCTGAACCCTTGACCCAGACCCAGTGCCCCAATTTCCGTCTTCCTCCTAATGCTTGCTTAAACTTTACTTAGCTTAGCTGAATGTCCACCCACTTCTACCTGAACAAAGAGAAAGCAAGATAGGCTTCCTTTGTCTTTTTCTCCTCGTCTTTATCTCAAACCTATAATGCTTCTCAGCTCAGGTTAGCAAAGCACTTGGCTATATGAAAAGGGGTTGCTACATGACCAGTGTTAGGTAGCAATTAAAGGTCAAAGATATGCCTGTTTATACAATTTGCTGGTTAATCAACGTCTATTAATTACAAAGTCTTTAAGACAAACTCTTCAACAGACTAGATGTATTTTCCCAAGTAAAAATGGCCTTTTTCAATTAGTGGACTGGAGTAATTAAGTTGCCATTGTTAATGTGTCTTAACCGCTTCACTCAAGACCCATAATGGTCGGAAGTGCTGGAGCTGTGTCACGGCCCATGTTTGTGTTATTGCAGATCCTCTGAGAGACCGTTGTTTGAAGACCGCACAGGTTCCCCCTAATCTGATTGGCCACGGATGTCCCGGCACAGGACCTTTCTTCATGCTCTGGGGATTGACAGAGCTCTTCAGGACTCCAAAAGTCACTTGTCCAAATACAGCCTTGTTTAATTACAGGAGGGGGATGCACGCATATCATCGCACACAATCGCCCAAGCCCAATAAATGCCCAGTCTAATTCTTTTCAGACTCCACCTCCAAAAGAATCTCTATCCAAATAGGAACTGGATTTGGATCTCCTCTCCTCCTTATCCCAGAGCCCTTAAGCACCCTCCACTTCTTCTGTTCACCTTCACTTTGCCAGTGACATACCTCCCAGTGGTTCTCCAGCCAGTGTAAACACATGGAGATTCTCCTATGCTATTACTTACACTTTGCTGACCTCCCCCACCCCACCCCCACGCCCTACCATCCCTAGCCAATCTCTGACCACCTCAGCCTCCACCTCTATATTCCAAATTGCCAATCCCAATCTAATTTATGGAATATTTTGGGGGTAACTGTATACGGCGGCAGGGGAGATAACATCTCCAGGCCCCTGTGAAGGACAGGAACTCAGCAGTGTGTGCTTAATAACATAAACTGCTGAAAAAGGGCCCGGGCCGGTGCATTGGCAGAGGAGCAGGCCAGTGAGATGGATAGAAAGAGGGAGCAGAGAGAGGGGACCCAGTGTTCTGGGGTGGGGTGGGGGTAATTGAGACCATGTGAGCCTCCCCCAGTAGAGGGATTAGAGAAGAAACGGAACTCTCTTAGCCCCAAGATCGCTTTCAATTAGATGCGCTCAGAGCAAGGGTACTGGGGAAACAGGGAGGATGAGAGACCAGCAAAATGTCTGGGTGAAGGAGAGAGGAAAGGTGAAAGAGAAGTTCCTCCTCTTTCTGCAAGTCAGTACCAAAGTTGGGGATGTCTGGGTCATGTCTATGCATCATAGGACAGAAGATTCATGTCAGGGATGACATAATGACAGAATCCCTGCTGGTTTATTTTATGTTATTTTATTTTATTAGTTAATTTATTTTAATTTTAAACATGTATTCATCAAAGGAAAGCTGCGTAACCTTTTATTCTCCTTTCAGTGATGCTCTGCCCTCAAGTGCACTCAAATCTAATCCAACCACTGTCTACTGTCTCCTCTGCTGTGGCCATTGACCACAAGCAACTAGATTAACTCTGAGTTAAGTGGCTTGCTCTAGGCCTCATCAATAGACTTATAGTCATAATAATATTCACAGACATTACTGAATACATATGGCTTTTAGAGAATCTTAATATTTCTATAATTTTCCTTAGATTTTTTTTCACTTTGTGTGTTTGTCAAACAAATATGGCTACAGTGTAATGAAATTCGGTAAAATGAGACTAGTGTAAAGTGGAACTAGCAGACCAAACAGTAACTTTAAGTGGTTGTATGTCCTCAAAGAGCCTCAGTATTAATGTCCGGCAAAATAACTGTCTAGAATATACACTCACTGGCCACTTTATTAGTTACACCTTGGTAGTACAGGGTTTGACTGCCCTTTGCCTTCAGAACTGCCTTAGTTCTTCATGGCATACATTCAGCGAGATGCTGGAAACATTCCTCAGAGATTTTGGTCCATGTTGACATGACAGCATCACACAGTTGCTGCAGATTTGTTGGGTGCCCATCCATGATTCAAATCTCTCATTCCACCATCTCCCAAGAGCACTCTATTGGATTGAAATCTGGTGACTGTGGAGGCCATTTGAGTACAGTGAACTCACATTCCAGAAACCACTTTGAGATTATTTGAGCTTTGTGACATGGCATGTTCTCCTGCTAGAAGCAGCCATCACAAGATGGGTACACTGTGTTCATAAAGGGATGGACATGGTCAGCAACAATACTCAGCAACAATACTCAGGTAGGCAGTCATGTTTAAACGATGCTCTATTGGTACTAAGGGGCCCAAAGTGTGCCAAGAAAATATCCACCACACCATTACACCACCACCACCAGCCTGAACTGTTGATACAAGGCAGGATGGATCCATGCTTTCATGTTGTTTACACCAAATTCTGATCTATCTGACTCATCAGATAGGGCAACATTTTTCCAGTCTTCTCTTGTCTAGTTTTGGTGAGCCTGTGTGAATTGTGCCCACAGTTTCTTGTTTTTAGCTGACAGGAGTGACACCCGGTGTGGTCTTCTACTGCTGTAGCCCATCTGCTTCAAGGTCCACATGTTGTGCATTCAGAGATGCTCTTCTGCATATCTTGGTTGTAAAGAGTGAATATTTGAGTTACTGTTACCATCCTATCAGCTCGAAGCAGTCTGGCCATTCTCCTCTGACCTCTGGCACCAACAAGGCGTTTTCACCCAGAGAACTGCCACTCACTGGATATTTTCTCATTTTCGAACCGTTCTCTGTAAACCCTAGAGATGGTTGTGTGGGAAAATCCCAGAAGATCTGAAGTTTCTGGAATACTCAGACCAACCCGTCTGGTACCAACAACCATGCCACGTTCAAAGTTACGTAAATCACCTTTTTCCCTCCATTATGTTGCTTGGTTTGAACTTCAGCGGGTTGTCTTGACCATGTCTACATGCCACTGAGTTGCTGCCATGTGATCAGCTGATTAGATATTTGTGTTAACGAGCAGTTGAACAGGTATACCTAATGAAGTGGCCGATGAGTGTATATATAACTTATATAGTGAGGGATCTATTTTGTTTTTGTCTCGATTTTTTTAACCTCTGCCAACAACCTCGTTAATGACAAGACATAATTAATAGTATGTAATACTGTTAACAGATGCACTCATAAGTAGAAATGCATTTCAAATCTGATGATATGCGTCTTCTACTTTTGTCGATGAGTGTGAAATCCTTGTGCAGATTTAAATGGAGTCTTGAAAAACACTTGGTGATCCAAAGTTACAGAGTTCTGTTTTTTTTTTTTGTATGCAACTTCAGGCTCTCCTGTGTTT